>VBVQ01003247.1:0-19754 GCA_011636635.1 Tetramorium simillimum | reverse complement strand
CATATAAATCTGAAAGAAAAAATATTTAATCTAAATTCAATTAAAAATTATATAATATTTCTTAATGTATTGTAAATGATAAAAGAGAAGCATTTTTAGTTTTTTCAAAGAAAAACAATTTATGTATTATATATTAAAAACATGATGAGAAATACTACTCAAAAACTTAAAAAGATATTATAATAAAATCATATTGCAATCACATAGTTTTAGGATATGAATAAAATCATTTTGCAAATTTTTAATCAATATTGATTTAATCAATAAAGATATCATAAATTTACTCAAACATACGATGCTTAAAAGTTAAAATTTACTCAACGAGTAAGAAATTTTGGCTACATGATCTTTTGGCAATGCTCTCCAAGTATATAGGGTATTCAATCATGAAAATTTAGTGCTTTGGAATACACAGATAGAGGATACTTATAATTAAAAATTAAAATAATTTTCCATATAATTTAATTGATATGCCATCCATCACTTTTAAAACATTTGAGATATTTTTAATTATTAAAAAATAATCGTATAATCAATGTTAATAAACATTTTTTTATCTAATTATTCTTTTGAATTTTAATTTTTTAAAGAATCTTCTTCCTGCTTCCGTTTAAGAAAGATTATTTCAATATTCGATAAAGACCGCGGTGTGTGCTAAAGTTGATCAGCGAAATGTAGACACTATATTATATGTGATATGATACACTTGGCAACTACACGTAAATATTTTCCAATGCGGAAACGAAATTACACGCGCGCGTGCGGTGTCTTGATAATTTGGCAGAAACATTTTGATGATTCCCGTGGTCGTGTACACACGGAACTGTCGTATAACGGGCACGAGAGTGACGGCCAGTCGGCCGTTAGCGCACAGGGGGGTTTTCTATATAGAGGTGAGCGCGACTCGCGAAACGATTCAGTCCTCTCAGAACCACGCGGCAAAAGACAATTCCTGGAATAAGTAACAATAAACGCGAGTTCGTTTCTCTTCGGTTGTGCTGACTGTTTACGGATTTTTATGAATTTTTCGATAATCGAAATTTGAACGTACGGAAGTACATCGAAAACGGACATCGTGCAAGATCTGTGTACAACGTTGTTGCTGCAAGTTCTCTTTCGGAGTAAGTAACACGAAGAATTAAAAGAACAATCTTTCATAATCTGGTTTTCATAAATTCATCATCGAATGTTGTAAATAAAAATTTTCTCAACTCTTATGATTGATAAATATAGCGCTATATAACAATTAAATGGAAATGTATTTTTAAATCTTATTTAATTCGCTTGCGTGTTTCTCTTGTTGTTAGTTGGCATTACTGCCAATAAGTTGAGAAATTTCAACTTTACAAATAGCGATGAAACATATGTTTAAGTACTCTCTAAAAGTGTATCAGTGAAACTCAGTGTAAAGTATAGCACTGAATTTTTCAGTGGTATAGTTAACACTGACAATCAGTGTATAATCGCTGATTGACAGTGAGTTTCCACTGATTCATTTTTAGAGAGTAGGAAAAATATTGGGCAAAAATGTGTAGTGTAGACCGCGCCGGCAAAAAAAAGAGTGAAGTAGATTAAGATACGATATCACATAATAATGACATCATATAAATCAATGATTATCATGAAAGTTTTATGTGAACTCAGTCTATTATCGAGAGATCTTTGAAAGTGCATCAAGTTTGTCTGATTAGTTAAAAGCTAAATTAACAAAAATTATCGATCGTTTTTAAATGTTGTTTGTTCCTTTTTAAAATTTATAATATTTATAATAAAAAAGCAAACAATAATAGACATCGTAAAAGTGTATTTCTTTGGTGAATTTCTGACATCCTATGATTAAAAATATTGAAAGAGTGCGAGAAATGAGCTCTTATTATATACAGTCCCGAAAAGATCGCGTGTCCTTACAATGACAAATTCTGTGGAAAATTCTAAGTCGAAAACTCTTATGCGAAAATGTCGAGGTAATAACAATTTTATTTATTACTATATGATATGACGCCTCAGCGCGTCAATAAACTGACTGGTTATCGTTAAGTGCTTCCCATTTAAAAATTGTTATAGCCTCGACATTTTCACATAAGAGTTTTCGACTTAGAATTTTCCACAGAATTTGTCATTGTAAGAACATGCGATCTTTTTGAGACACCCTGTATATAAAATTGGATTGAGAAACTGATTAGGTAAAATTAATAGATAGATTAATAATTAATTTTTTCTATCCACGTTGTTTGCGATGATATTTAGTTTTTTTTAGATTTAAATAAAAAAAGAAAAAAAATGAAAATAATTAAAGTTCTATATTTAAACTAATAATGAGGAAGATAAGGCTAACAAACCTAGATATGTAGAAAAATATATTATATTGTAAATATATTATAGTAGAAACACATATCCGTTTCGACTTGTAATAAGATAATAAGTTCAGTGTGCGCAATTAATTCAAATAATGTTACATTTCAAAGTTAGAACAAATATTTCAGATAATTAATAATCGATCTGATGTGTATAAGATATAATAGTTACGGTGATTCTGCATGTGGTCTCGCAGATGCCAAAACTCAAGAGTCCCTTGATGATTCAAAAGTGGTTCAGAATAGTTGTTTCAGACTAAATAAACCGTCATTATCGTCAATTAGTTTAATTATTAACAATTATTATTTATAATATAATATATTTTTCTTGCACGTACATCTAGCGTGGTTCGTTACCCTTATCTTTCTTATCATTAAGTAAAAAAGTATATTCACATGTAAGAGATTTGCGCGAGAATGCGAGCAATGTATTTGATGTCAAATCGCGACGAACTGTGATCGATCGATCAATCATCATTTATGTACTGACACGCATACTAAATCACGAATTTAATTAATGGAGTACGATTGCTCCGCAATCATGAGACATGTAATTCAATCGCTTATGCGCGAAGTATCAAAATTTACCTGACAGTTTGATGAATTTAATTAGTTATTCTCATCTTGCGTTTGTTATTTGTACAATGATATAACGCGGTTATTCGCTCTGACGCTATAATTCCGCCAAATCGTAGGAGATAACGATATTTGCATTATTCACAGTTTGCCTCCGTTTGCAAGGCAACATAGATAGAAGATACTCTAATATTGCGAATGTCAGTCGATGAAAAGTCTGTCATGTGTCGACCTTTTTATTTGACTTGGCAAATTGAAAGAAGTATAAGCAAAAGAACTAACGGACAAATTCCGTCAATATTTATCGAAATTTTACTAGAATTAACGGAGATTTTATCAAGATTTAACTGGATTTCAAATTTGCCAGAATTTTATCACAGTACGCTATAAACAGAATTAAAATGCACATAACAGTAGCTTGCTGATAAAAAGATAATTAAAGAAGAGTATATATTTGCGAATTCATTTACAACTCATTTTTATCATTTTTATCATATTCCGGTTGCAGTTTCTTCAAATAAAAGTATCACGGAGTTAAGGGGTGACTTTGGCTGCACAACTTGCTGCCGTACTATAGATAAGATAAAATTAAGACGTCAATATTATGCATTAGATTCAAAAATTATAATGTCGCTTTGTTCTACTTTCAGTAATTGCCTAAATGTGTTGACATGGAGCAAAGTGGGATTTCAATAATATCGCCGGGTGTCACGGAAAGTTCTGTCGGAAAGTCCAAAAGTATCGGCATCACGCTCCGAACCAATGGTACAATACAGTCAGCGAAGGAGAAGCTGAAGGCACCTTGTGAGTACGAAATAATGATTCAATCATAGCGGAATATATAGACATTCAATAAAATTGAAAGTTCCGCTTCTGAGAATAATTCAATAAATACATTTAAGGAGAGTTAATTGCGAATTGTTTTGGAAAGATCTTTACGAGAAATCTCCAAGAATTTTATTTTATATCTTATACAGTCTATAAAATTAAATGTTTAATTTCACGAATTTTATATAGTTTTATTATAGATTTTGTGTCTTGCGAGTTGTCAAATATTCTTCTAAAAATGATGCTTATTGTATTTTTTCCATCTTTTCAATATTTAATAATATGTTAAAAGCGGTTTATATAAAACCATCAGCTGATTTTGATATTTTCTATATTTTTTCTGAAAGAAAAGTTAGAATCGTATTTCGATGTTTCTACGTTATCCATATTTCTACATTCTCTTATTTTCGAACAAAGATCGATTCTCGAATCTTTTAAGCGGATTTCGCGCGAGGTCAAAGTTTTCAAATCTTTTTCCGCATAAAATCCGATCGAAATTGAATAGTCCGATTTTATCTCGGAATATCGAGATCATCGTCGAAATCTATGTTAAAAAAACCGTGCGTCACACACTGGCGGAATATCAACGCGAAGATGAATAATGGCGCGTACACGCTTCCAGCTGGCCAGTGACAAATCTTCGCTCTCGTGAAACGTTGAAACGAATTTCATTATAATTCATAGAGGTTCCCGTCCATTAGAACGTGGAACTTACTTTGCAGCTATTCTCGCACGAGGGAATATATCAATCCAAATAGACTTTGAACTTTTAATTAGGTATCACTTGATTTTGCGGCGATTAATCGCTCGTCCGCTCCTTCAATATTTATCATGCCTTTTACGTAGTTAGCGCGCACAAAATCTAATCGAATTTCATTAGAACACTCAACCAATAAGATATTTCCATTGATCAATACGTTCATCAATACATACGCGAATTTTAATCTTTCAAAAATAATGATTCATAATTCATCTTTTCATGATTAATTTTTTTTTATGTATCGAAAGCGAATGTCTCGGTACCGATAAATCCTCTCTCTCTCTCTCTCTCTCTCTCTCTCTCTCTCTCTACACGCCTGAAATATATCTAAAGAAATAAAATTTTTATAAATCTCAATTTTTCGTATCGACATATAAGTCGCAGTTCGCCGCAAAAGACTTGCAGCTTCGGGAATCCTATTGGATCCGGGAATAGAAACGTATAGGGGAGATTTCGCGAAAAAGTCTAACGCGAAGGAGTGACGTGCATAGAGGGAATCGATCGTGTAATAAGATGGAAAGGCCTCGCGTTCACGATCGTTCGTTCCTGCTTTCGAGATTGACCTTAAACTCGCGAATCGGCTGCCTTCGCGAGAGGCGACCGACCTCCTATTCCTCGAAATATTTCTCGCCGCCGCGCCGATCTCCTTCGCGGTGAAAGAAAGAAGAAAGCGGAGGCCCGCATTATACCGAACGCATGCTAAGCGACGCTCTACGAGCACCATCCCCCGCCATGAAAATTGGGTTGGAAATCGGATTTGACTACGGAGGGAATTTCTCTCTTTCGCGCTGCGTTTCCGGTGCATATTTCGCCGTATCGGAAACACCCTTGATGCGAGGTAGATGTCTCGGTGATCCGGAAAATTAGGTTCTCGCATAAGTAACGTTATCGGGAGTCCGTGGCGAAGAAGTGGATACCGCGCATTGTTATGCGGACGATGTTCTCGGATCAAAGAAAAAAAAAAATTTTCTCGCTTCCGGCGGTGATTAATGTTTCGAACCTGCGGCTTCACAATGTTTGCAGTTCTTGCACAGTAATGTCTCATTGTTAGAAATATTTTGCTTGCTATAAAATCAGGAGCGTTTATAATCGTTCACAGAACAATTTACACAATGTCTCTCTCTCTCTCTCTTACAATCACATTCATTAAAGTGGCGAAGTATAAGAAAATTCTCTTTCTTCCCTCACTTTTACTAATATAAAAGAGTTTTTAGCTATTGTATGCACGGCGGGAATTTCTGATCGACGTCGCACTTGGCGCGTTTGATCTAGAAAGCGGGCTGCGTTCTTCTTTTAACGAGCGTATTTCGGTCGTTTCTCTAGGAAAAAGAAAGTGCATAATGCAACCGCATCAGGAAACGCGGTTGCTCCGACGTTTTACGAGATACATCGTACGCTGGTAGTCTCGCTAACGAAATTAGACGATAATTATGGAGCCAGAACGTGTGCATGAATAATATTTCTTTTCATACCATTCTCGTCTCCGTTCTGCGAGCGCGTAAAATGGCATGTTCGAAGTCGTAATTTTATGTCTTCTTTATCACCTAGTTCATTACACGCTGTGTATCTACATGAGATGTTAATTAACTCGTAATATTATTTCCTTCGAGCGTCGCACGTTCTTCACAATGGAAAGTCTCGGGTCTGAGATAAAAAAAGAAGATGCCGGTGAGAGAAATTGATTATTCCCGAATGGTTTTTTTGTGAATTCTATCTTCCTGAGAAAATCTAGGGAAACGATACCGTACTCAGAATACTAAGTTATCCGTGTGTACTTTCACCCATTTCGCGTACGATCGCGATGTGAGCTTGATTTATAATCGCGAAAATACGTGCGGCGGGTCTTTAGAATTAATTTAAATTTAATAGCGAGCAGTTGTAAAGAACAGATATTGAGATGCGGGTCACGCACTATCTCAAAATCCCTATCTCTTCCCGTAGAATACCGCGGTAAATAGTTAGCAACTTGCTTCAAGCTACAAGTCGATGCAAATTCTTGGCCTCCTGGTATAAAATGTTCATAAATATTGGTTTACATGTATGTAGATTGAATTGTAAATTTCAAAACATGCCACAATAAATTTTCTAGCTTTTCTTTCAAATTAAGATATCAATTTAAGATAAAAAAAAAGATATTAAATTCTGCAAAAGATACTTAAAATTTTTTTCTTTCGGCAAAAATTCACTGACGTTATTTCTAAAATGACGATTTAAAAAAATACACGGGCAAATTGAACGGGAAAGACAGAATAATGGTGCAGTTCTTTGCTTTGTACCCAGCATAGAAAGTAGTTCGAGCGGCGGATTGTACGCGGCAAAGACGCGAGTGTGCGTGTTCATGAGGACAGAATAGTTTCCGGTACGAAGGATGGTATTACCTATATCCGATCTGACGAAAGAAAATTTTGAAACTTTTTTCATCGATTAGGAGACCGCTTGCATTATATCACCGGCAATATCGTTAATGATTCACCGTTCGCAATCGAGTGAAACCGTCGTCGTTACAGTCTTATGTCATATTGGATTACAGTACGTTACATTGTAGTTCTAGTAATAAAATCGTCAATTGGAAACGAGGGCCGTGCAGGTCTCATTTCGTCATTTTTATCGTTGAAAATATGCGGTATGATGGATACGGTGGGCGTTCTGAAATATGCCGTAGGTATGTATTTTCTACGCTGACTTTTCTTTGACGTAAGTTACGTTACTATGGGATATATGCAGTGCGAATACATCAACGTCGGCTGTAAACATTTCTCGCCGTGTCGTCACCAGATTTAAAGGAGCTCAGTCGCGACAGCGGCCGGTGATAAATCGAATTATGCTAATGCATGCAAAATATTTCTGACCAAATGGCGGTTTGCTTTTTGTTATTTCGTAATAGGGGCAATGAGGAGTGAACTACGAAACATATCTGTGGGAACAAGCAGCGACTAGGTTTTTCTTTCTCCTGACTTTATCGTAGAATGAATTGAAGATGTAAGACGAGCTTTCTGTCTTTCGCAATTATCATAATCACTGCGCTTTACACTTTAATTCGCGCTCGTCGGAATTTGAGGAATTTGCAACTGATCTTATCAGACGGAGTAGCTGCTCCAGATTCCCGGAGAAGACATAATTATTGCCAGACTGGAATCTATTGAATCGAACAAGAGGCGCTCTGAGAAAATTTAGTACATCGTGATATTCTCGAGTTTCAGGAAATCCTGAGTTTGACTCTTCCTCGCATTACAACGATTTATCGTGACAATCGCGCTGTAATTTACCGATACTTCCTTTCTATCCGTTCTCACGATGGTTGCTCCACTTCCACTCCGATCGTGTGATGATATAGAAGGTAGATAGCAAAATGCCAGTAGTGGGAATGTGATCAATGCGAGACAATGTCCTTTGTACGCAGTAACGCGAGCTTGTTATTATTCATCCAGTCTGCTTCGTAAGTGTTTTCTTGAAGTAAACTCTTAAAATAGATACGTATAACTCGTAATAATATTTAGATGTAATATTAATAGAAATGTAATTAATAATTAGAGAATGCTAAAGTAATTAAAATTAACTAAATTAATTATATAATATATAAATAAATCCCTTAAACAAAATTAATATAAATATCATCACTGGATAAATAAAATTTAAAAAATAGAAGAAAGGTTTTAATTTACCTATCAGAACCTTAGCTTTTAACAATGTTTGAAACTTCAGAGATATTTCTCCGATTCATAAACATCGATATTTGTTATATCAAATATTTCAATAAATCAATTTTCTTATTTTTAAAAAATTTTAATAGATAGCAGCTTCAACTAACACTTTAGTGCTAAAAGTGTTTGGTTATTCCATAATATTTCTCTGCTTCGTTCTCTTCGTGATGAATTCTTAAAAGCGTGAATTTAAAGGATTTTGAACAGATTGACGTACGTAAAATGCCGTTAATTTTTTTTTCTCTTTGTTGATCTTCCGCTAGGCTTGCAACAAATTGAGAGAACGTCGGCGTATCGAGTCTGCCACGACGCTCGAGAGTCACCGGACTCCGGCCATTCACCGCGAACTTGACCCACTGTCACACTTGTAACACGATGCACGTATTACCCCCGTGTGTGTATTCCGGGTATAGAAAAGACTATCGTATTCGTACTTTTCGCCTTGCGGCGCCTCGGTTTATCTCGCAAGGTATTTTATTCTTGCAACTGTGCACTGATGACGTAACGGCTATAACGGAGATAACATTCTTTCATTTCTTACTCGTTGCATCAGATTAACCCATGGATTCACACGTCTTTAATATATTATATTTATTGACTTTCTGTGAAACACCATTTGAAAAAAGCCAAAATGACAATAAATGATTGATAATGATGCATTGTGTATTGCTGATTAAAAAGATGAAGAATGTTTTATTCGTGTTCAACAACTGCTTCAGAATTATGTACGAACTAATTTCATAACCTGTGATAATGATTATTTATATATTATCTTGCGCATTTTAATGCACATGTGTCAAAAATCCATTTACGCCAATTCACGTTTCGATAGTTTCCGGCGCTTATCGAGAAACTGTTTTATGCAACGTGTTGAATGGGCGAAATTACTTTTGACATCATGTCATCGTGAATCTAATCGCCTGTGACAATCAATGGCATAATATTATATGAGAGCACGTGTAATAATACGATAATTATCGATCGATTGCCAATCGTTCTGCATGCGAATGCAGAACCGACGCCACATGACAGATCACGCAATTAATCAAATCCAGCAACTCCTGCATTTTTTTAATTAAATGATTAACGCCAAGCTTTCGCAATTAGGAATATCGTAGCTTTTTCTCTCTCGAGGGAAAATGTCCTGTGTTAATGCAGCTGCAAGATTAAGCAATTAGAGCGTGCCTAGCCACTTAATACATCCCGCAATTTATCAGCCAACGAAAGCCGAAGAAAAATACGCGTAACGTTAAAGAAAAGCGCATCTGCGCTTTTGCGCGTCGCTGCGCTCTCGTGCATCTCGACGTTTACGGCGTTTAATCGACGAGTAGACGCGTTTCATCCGCGTTCTCACAACGTAAACCAGGAATTTCTCCGTGATGCAATTACCGAGCCATTTTCTACTGTTTCAGAGGATTCATATTATATCCCGCGAGAGAAATGTGAAAATGCACACGTGCAGGCTATACGCTCGAATATACGGCGGTCCTGCGGCTTGCACGGGCGCCGCGCCGCGCGTCTTCTATTCTCGTTTGGCGAGGAAAAAAAATGAATATTTATGCGTCTTCGTTTGCACGCCACGTAACGCCATCAACTTTACTCAATGGTGCTACGTTTTAATGCTATTCATGGGTATCCACTGCGTGCGTGCGAAAAATGCTCCGGCGAAAAACGCTCCGCTGATCAAACATCTGGAGAGAGATTCTGAGGCGACATATATGAGTAAATTTATCTTTACTTCCCAGGACAAGTGAATGATGTTGACATTTTCTAAAATAGGCCAAAGCTTGCACCGAGCATTTCAGAATGATTGTATCTTCTTGTGATGAAAAGATCTGATTTTTGTGTACATTATTCAAATTTGCATTTTAATTTTATTTCAATATTTTTAAACATGAATGAAGTTTAATTTAAACAGTTTATAATATAATTAAGAAGCTCGTGCATTTTTATCAAAGCGTTTACTTAGAAATTGCAAGATTGAAAATCACTTTTTCATTTAAAAAAAATATATACACGTACATTTGATTTGATGGACCAGGATCTTTCAATCTTTTAAAAAATTCGAGAAAATTCGTTCCAGTATCGTGAATTCACCGAGTCGTAGAAAAACCATATCGGAGTTGCAGCTCACGATGACCGATCGTATTTCACGCGATGAACCTGCTACGGTATCGTTTTGGTCGTATTTCACAGGCGGATGGAGTCGTGTGTTTCTGCGTGAATAACATTGCCTATTTTACGTATTGCGTGGCAATTTGCAGATTGACGACTTATATACTTATAGCGTCGTAAAAAAAGCCGTGTTACACAAATCGTACGTGTATTCCGTATTATATAACGCTCAGACCATGTCATCGCCGGCCGACCGGTCAACCATTAGAAAATGTTACTTGGTCAGAGGCAATCTCGCGGATTTTCAGTACTTTCACACGTAATAGCGAACAGCGTTATATCAGCGTCAAATAAATATGCTACTTTTATGTCGCGCGACTTTATATCGAATTGTCGATCGATTTCCAGCAAAAGTTTAACAGGCTCCATTAACGAATGAACTGGAAAGCTAATTATACTAATTAGTAAAACGCCTTACCCATGTTAATACGCAAATTATGGTGAGCGCAATTACAAATTGTAATTATACAGCCGGGCACAGTCATACATAACTTTAGCTAAAGTTCAGGCTTATTAACATCGGTTAATTAACAGACGTAGCATATAATCAATGCGGTCATTAAAGTAATCAACATAATATACATTTATATTCAAGTTTAGCGCTTACCAAAATTGTTGCGGAATAGAAGAAAAAATATTTTTCTATAAATATAAAAGCAGAGTCGCAAATTATGTTTGACGATGTAATGAAACGTGAATTATTAAACGAATTGAATTAACGCGAGTATAACGTCTCAAACAGAACGTTGTTTAATTTAACACGGTGTAGTTTAAATGCACGTCAATGCAGATGCTCGACATGAAAGATAATTAATGACATACCCGTGCTATCTTATCATTTTATTAATATCTATTGCGACCAGTTGAGCAAATGCTACTTTTCCGATCGTTGACATGTGTGCAAACATCGTGACATATACATTATTAGAAACGCCGGCTTTTTTGCGACGAAATTACGAGCGCATATTCGTCCTTTCTTAAGTCCTCAAGCGAGAAATTCACCGGATATTATGAACACGAAACGCACTTTGCTCGTCATCGCACGTTGCATCGTACGCCGCGCGAGAAAAACGGGCTTTCTACCTTTTCAGTGCAATTGATTTATGGAAATTTCACTGCTCGCGTACCGCCGCTATTAGAGATCATTGAAATTTGCGGTACGCTGGTAATTTTCTGATACTTTTCCGTGTCAAATCATCGAAATAAATTGCCTCTTCACAATCCTATGCCATCCAGTTATGAAGCGTAATTTTATCTAGTTATGAGGTGCAAAAAATTAACAGTGGAATGCGAATATTTGAGTGATTTGCTAATTAGACAAATTTACACGAGGAAAGTTGCATCGAAATGCTTCCTGTATAAAACTGTCATAATTCCATAAAAAAATTACAATCATTAATCTATCTGTTATGATAGTCTGTTAGTTAATTGTAATACACCGCAGTCATTCAATCAATCAAATATATTGTGCCAGAATTGATAATAATTATCCAAACTTCTGATAGTTTGAGAATAAACAACTTATAAAAATAACAGGAATGCATGAATATTGTGACATACACGTGTAATGTACGTTGCTGCTTTATCAAGCCACTGCGAGTCGCGATACGGTAGATTTCTGCCGCCTTTTCGTGTACATGCTATCGATAGCTGGTAAACTCATACGTCGTAGTCGGTATACTGATGCAAAATTTTCCAAGCATCGGAGAAAAGCGTTAATTTATATTTGTACGAGAGATACCGTAGATGGTGCATCAATGAAAGCGCATCGACGCCACGCGGGCACAGCGCCGCGCATCCCCTTTTATCCGTCACTTTTCCTTCTCCTTTCTCCCCGATAGATTGCTTGCGGCGGCTTCTACACGAATCCTCAATTTTGTGTTAATTTCATCAAATTGCAGTTAGCTTAATTTGATAAAAATAAAAAAAAAAAGGTATTGACGGCGAAGCGCACGGGCATACGGGGCATTTCACCCGGCGAACATAATTGTTGATTACTTTCGCGATCCGTAATTATGCTCCCGCACTTTCCTGCTAATTACCGTCAGCCTCCGTTCTCCGCAGTTTGGTTTTTTAATTAGCGATTAGAGATATGCCCGCGCGTCCAAGTTACGTGGAACTTGGAAAGTGCACGTCTCTCTGGCGAAGATATATTTCCGTGAATATAGATATATATGCCATGCCTTGAAGCGATCGCATGTGTTTTCCTCGCAGGTTTCTATTCGGTCCTGATGTACACGCGCGCAATGGCTTTCTATACTTTATTCCGCTAGTACTTCACCATCTTTACGACTATCGGATCATTAACCGGCGATAAATTAGCGAAACGTTAAGAGAGCTCGTAAAGCTGTACGTTCTAATTTCTTTGTGTCGATTAATTGCCGGTCGATCGACTTTTATGAACATGTGGATTATTTCTTTCGTAATCTCTTCCTTTCGTAATATAAACAAAAAAAGGAATATTAAAAAATATATAAAGTGAAATTTTTTCCAATAAATAGATACAGTTGACAAATGTCAACTGTGTATGAACTATTGGATAAACCAGAGCGAAAATGTAATGAATAAAAATAAGTAAAAATAAAGTTTTTTTTATAGTATATGATCGATTTCATACAGTACTTTTTTTTTTGTTAAAAAGAGACTTTTAATGATATTACGTGTAAATATTACGCTAATATTACGTGTAAATGAAAATAGAAACTCGGAAAAAGCAAAGAATATTAGCTTATTTAATAATATTTTTTATTGAGCTATCGACAGCTCACGTCAATAACTCAGGTATAAATTTTAAACAATCCGATTTGTCACTCACGTATAAATTTTCATGCGTATTATTTTACACCATGATATAAAATTTTTTAATTTTTTTCTCCTTTCAAAATTATTATAAATACAAATTGCAGAATTAAATAACTGAACATGGAATGTTGAGCTTTTATTTCTATAAATGCTTTTGTTTGTCAGTAAGTAATAAAAAAATTATAGATTTATATTGCCGTTCGCAGTGTCCGTTCGCTCTGTCTTGCAAAATGACATCAAGTGTAATGTCCATTACAATTCCGTAATCGATACGATTCGGAGCGCTCGTTTTTAAGAGGATAAACGTGCGACTTTGGACGGCTTCGCAGCATGTCGGATTGCGTTTCCGTCATCGTATCGAAATCCAGCTAATCCGCGAGTGTCGATGACTGATCACTATCGGTCCCGTGTCACACTGAGTCTGTGTGTTAATGGAAATCATACGTGACATGTGTTCGGTTCTAATTATATCCGCGCGACACACGGTTAATCACGAGAACTCGGCCGTAATTCTAGGGCAAACGTGCGTTGGCATCTCTATGCATAATTCAGAGATGCAGGCGGATATGTATATGTATAAGCGCGATTAAACCCGAAGGATATTGACATCCGTATGTTATGAATATCGTATGAATGTGGAAGTCGAGCGATGCGCATGTACGACGGATCTGAATGATCCGTTCAGGAAATGCAAAACACGAATGCAACACAATGCAGACGTAATGCAGCAGCTATAGATTAACACGGAAGTATTTCTCTCGTAAGATGTTGGACGGAAAAGCTGAATACGCTGAGCCGCGTTCCTCGCACGTCAAAAACGTAGGGATTTATAAAAGTATGTACGTACAATGCGACGTTCTACTTTTTATTTCGTGAATTTTTTCGATAGGTTTTTTTATAATTCCGTAAAAAGGTATTGCACCGTGTTAAAATCATTGTACATGAAAGATCGTACACGCATGAATAAATATTTTATTTTTAATCATTTTTGTCGCGCACACGGAAACATTTTGAACGTTATCAACTTTCGATTTCGAAAAGTAGGTAATGGATATTGCGCTCGCCACTGTAAGTTAATTACAGAGAACAATCAAATCGCGGGCATATTTTTTTAACAAGGTGTTTAATTGAATTAATACACGCGCGCGTGCTCGATTTAATTAATATTTGCTTTTCTCTATATCGCATATAAATAAATTGGATAATTTTATACTTGGTATAAAGAGTAAATATCTTCGCTGAATTAAAATAAAGAGGAGAAAGCAAGATATTATTATTTCTAGATGTCGAGATAACCTAGTATTTTCCTATGACAATGAGATAGGAATGGCGAAATGCAAGAATATCCGGGACATGGAAAATAATATTTAAATGAGAAATAAAATAACATGATTGGAAAAGATTATATATTGTCTAATTATGTTAAATTATTAACTGAAAAAAGAGCTTTATATTCACTCACAAATTCAAAATTATATGAAATAAAACTTAATAAAATTATAATAAATATTATATGCTTATCTACTTTATTAACGCATCGATAAATTATCAAGTCTGCATGGTAAGAAGAAATCACGGAGCCTTGACCTCTGGCTGCAGATTGCTTGGCTGTTAATGATACTTCTTCTGGCGCCTGAAACATGAAATATTGACCTGAGAGGTTATTGCTCAACATATAATACAATTTTAATGTTAATATGACACATAAAACATGATGCGAAGTATCGTTCACATGTTTTGTATTAATATTAAAATATGAAGTGTGCAATCGGAAAAGAGAAAAAAATTGATTTTTTTATAACGTATATAATAAAAAAATAAAAAACAGTTGCAATAACGTGTTTTTTCTTTGAAAAAAACAAATTTTGTTTTTTTCGTTATTTTTAATGTATTATGCATTATGATAGATTATTTCGCTCGCTCTCGCTCTTCTTTTTTTCGAGTATCTCGGGAAAATAAAGCTAGGAAAATAAGCATCGTAAAATGCTTTCATTAGTAACTGCCAATTTATTGACATTTACGTAAACTTTTATATATATATTATATTCTTTAATAGATCGTAGTTTAACCGAAATGCGAAAGTGTTCGAGATCTAAGCCCGTAAAGGTAAAATTCTAGAAAATGAGACCGATAAGAATGAAATTTCAAATACTTTTATAATGAATTTCGAGGATTTAGAAGATGATGAAAATTACGATTAAAGTACCTATTATTTCAAATAGTAACTAGAATGAATTTTTAAACTATTCAAATTATATTTCCTTATTTATATTAAATACAATTTATTCAAATTTAATTTTAAATTGTTTTTGGAGATTTTGTTTTGAAGAATCTAATAAAAAATAATATTTACATAATTATATAAATAATTGAAATACAATCTATATTTAAAATGGTGATAGTTTAAATCCATCATTTAAAAAGTAAAAAAATAGTAAAAAATCAATTTGCAATAATCAAAATATTAAGATGTTAAATATTAAAAAAAATAAAAATTGGAAAAAAATCGAGGCTTGTTTTTTCACACAAAAAATCCGCATTTTATGAAAAAGTTTGTTTTTTCTATTTACATCTCTATGCATATAATTTAATTCTAGTATTTCAAGTTGGATTAAAATATACAAAACAAAATAAATAAAAGTTGTATAATAAAATAATGCAAAAATGATAAACACTACGATGCTTGTTCAAAGTGTATGTACTTTAATTTTATTGTTACAAACTATAATTCAGTCCAACTTTCGCATTCTCGAGCGAAAATTTCAAAGCCCTCTTCTTCTTTCCTATGAAAATTTTGCGCTAGCCCTCGAGAATTACATCGAACAAATTTCACGGATGTCAGAGAAAATTGTGCTACTTTGTCAAGAAAAAAAGGATAGGAAGCGTTCAATTGAGCGACATTCAATGAAGAATACTTATTGAAGTCCAGCGTTTTCAACAACGCTGCTCGAATATCGACCTCCGATGTGTATAACTTCACCGATGCTTTCATGTAAATTCAACATTGACCCATCCTACCCTAGGTTTATACCAGTGGTAATCGCATTCGACGTGGAGCGAACAAAGTTTCCACTCGAAAGTTTACAACAAAGTGACAGTCCAAGTTATCCTGCCTGTCGATCCAAAAACGCTTCTCCGCCGAAAACTATTATACTTTTGAAATTCATTAAAGAACAATCGACTATTTTATGAAACGAGAACTTGACATAAAAACATTGCACAAGTTTTAAATATTGAAATCTCAGAGAAAACATTTTACCTAAATTCTACTCAACCTTAAAGAAGAATTAAAATTTCGAACTAATTTCCTATCTACTATAAATATTTTCAAAAAATTACTGTCTTTTAACAGTATTTGATACTAACTTTGAAAAAAAGATGATATTGGAAACGCTTTCTTTTAAACTTTTAAATATAAAATTAACAAGAGATATAATTTACATTACATTTACACAATTTACATAAGATATTAATTTACATTTTAATACGTACTTGTATCTTGAAGTAAAAATACTTGAAAAGGTGTACACTATATTTTTCTTCCTTTCTTGTATTAATGATTCAAGATAACTGTAGTGATAGTTAACGATTTGAGTACGCGTACTTATGTGTATAAGCATATATATTATTTATGTATTTTTGAAATCGTCGTAATACGAGTCGTACTTAACAAGCACACTTTTGCATCTTAACTTTTCTCGACTATACGTTCAGCAAATGGCTTTGGCTCATATAATGCACAGAAATAAAAATTTGCCGCTGTTGGACTCCGTTTGTATGTACAATAGTTATCTTTTAATTAAACATCGTTTACGAGACCAAGCTGGTAATGAGAACACAAGTGTTCATACTTTTTCACAAAGGCATAAGAGTGACAGGTCAGAACGGCATTTTCTACGAAATTATAACATAAAATAGCATTTTCTTTTATCTCGTTAGCTTTTATATCGTTGGAAAGCGATTTGTAAATTATTCGTGTAGTTTCGCAATTCTAATACCGCAATTTAAGCTTTTTGCGATTTAATTTGCCGATTTATAGAATTTAAATAAGTAATAAAATTCTCGTTAATCTATCATTATTATCATCCAAGATACTTTGATATGAATAGTCTTTATAATTGGACGATACGAATGATCTTTATCGGAAGCGATTACGCACTCTGTCATTATTATCATCCAAGATATTTTAATATGGATGCTCATTACGTTTGACGAACAAATACTTTGTATCAAAAGTGAATAGTATTACGGAGTGTGCTCACACATTTTTACCCTTTCTATGAAAAGCGTGATATATATTCATAAATTTACAAATTCAATAAATATCTAGAAATTTCGCATTGCGACAATGAACACAGCAATTCACTGACACGACACATATTGACACCACGCAATTAGTGACATATTAAAGGCGAAAATGTCCATTGATGTCTTAAAACTGAAAAAGCTGGAGAAAGGTAGTACATGGGATAAAACTCTAGAAATTTCGCACTGCGACAATGAACATAGCAACTCATTATTATCACGCATAAGTTAGTGATTATATGTTAAAGACGAAAATATCCGTTGATGTCTCAGGGTTGAAGAAGACGGAGGAAGGCAGTACGTGGGATAAATTTCTAATTCTCTTAGCAGAATTGATTGGAACAGGAATTATAGTTTTTCTGGGATGCATGGGATGCTTGGGCAGTATGGAGCCGTATAATGGAACTGGACCGACGGTCGTACAAATTTCTCTCTCTTTCGGTTTCGCTGTTATGGTCGCTATACAGGTATAAATCACTTTGAATCTGACAATTAGCATTATTCTCGATGAAAATCATTAATATCATTCTGCGCGACAATATATTAGTCAACTTTTCAGTTATATTTTATTTATTCTTTACTTATATATTTTTTAAATTATATTAGTATTTCCTATTTTGCATTTATATATTTTAATAACATATTAATAATTAAGTGTATTATTTTATGGGATAGAATTAAACATGTAAAAGCGAGTATTTTTAAATAGCATCCTCCACACGATGCTATCAAATCTAATTGCCAATTAAATGCATTTTTGTTTTTTCCAGTGCGTTGGTCATATCAGTGGTGCTGACCTCAATCCCGCTATTACAATCGGCACAGTGCTTCTCGGCAAGAAAACCGTCACAATGGCTGGATTCTATATCATTGCACAATGTTTGGGTTCCCTCGTAGGTTTCGGCCTGCTAAAGGTTAATGAATACGCATATATTCATTTATTCACAGATTACAAAAAACACATTCAGATTACCGCAGACATATCCCGACAAGAATGACTTCGGTGCAATAAACTACTGATACGTGTTTGTGCTTATATAACGCGTTATCAAAAATTATGTTATCTCATTAAAGTAAAGTTACAAAAATATCAAGATTATTTTTTTTTATCTTGAGCTTGCTCTCAAAGATAAAAGATTATTTTCATGCCCGTTAATGGCAACATTCCGAACGTCCAAAATGCTAAATTTCCATGAAAAGAATCGTTCCATGAAAATGTAAATAATAGCTAGTTCAAATTATTCCTCGCGCAAAACAACAGTGACCTTGTTTACACCCAGCCGTCCAATCCCGATTACTTTGGAGTGAATTGGCTTTAGAGTAACGTTTACACCGGATTGGTCTTACCTCTGTGAAGAGTGGAATGAAAGTGAAAAGTC
Organism: Tetramorium simillimum; assembly: GCA_011636635.1. NCBI lineage: Eukaryota > Metazoa > Arthropoda > Insecta > Hymenoptera > Formicidae > Tetramorium > Tetramorium simillimum. The sequence goes on along the minus strand of VBVQ01003247.1, from coordinate 874 downwards.
AGGGAGCTCGTTTACACCCAAGAAATTTCACTTCACTTCAGAGTGAATCGGAATTGGACGGCTGGGTGTAAACAAGGTCAGTGAATAGTGTAATAAACTTGTAAATATACGAACAAAATATCGTTTGAATTTACGCTTCCATTATTTAATTCAAATTGAGTTAACTTTTGTTTCAATATCAATTGACAGATGATAACGCCGTCAAAGCTTATACACAATGGTGATTCAGAGTCAGCCAAATCGTTCTGCGTGAACGACATTAATCCGAGTGTGTGGGTCGTCCGCGGAGTCGTGACTGAAGCTTTAGCTACGGGCATATTAGTCTTCTTTGCCTGCGGATGTTGGGACTCGCGAAACGCAAAGAACTCCGACTCAGTGGGATTGAGATTCGGTCTCTGTATCTCTGCGTTGATTCTTGCTTTCATGCCTCACACTGGCTGCAGTTTGAACCCTGCTAGAACGTTCGGACCAGCAGTTTGGAACAACTACTGGGAACATCACTGGATATACTGGGTAGGACCGATCGGAGGTGGCATTATCGCGTCTTTGCTCTATCGATGCTTATTTTCGCCTAGTACAAAAAATCAGGAGAACACCATGCAGGACGTGGGAACTTTGAACGGCATCGAGACGTAAACGGAATCGTAAGTATTTCTAAACTTGTCAAATAAAAATGTCTTTTGCACGGATAGATTATTAATTTATAAATAATAATGAAAATTATAATTAAATAAAAATTTAATTTTGATAAAAAATATGTGCATTTCATGTACTTAATTATTTAGAGTCTAAATAATTGCTTAATGATTAAAAATAAAAGTTTGTGATATAAAAATAAATATTTATGGAATAAATTATAAATATGTTTAAAATT
>VBVQ01003246.1:0-19797 GCA_011636635.1 Tetramorium simillimum | reverse complement strand
ATATTATATTTATATATATAAATATAATATATTATATTATAAATTATTATATTATATATTATATTATAAATATAATATTATATTATATTTATATAATATTTTATATTATAACATTTTATTATATTCCTAAAGTAAAGTTGTAGTCAAATGCATGTTACACATACCGATTTTCTTATTTGGAAATAACCGTAGGCTATAAACTAAAAAAACTGGAACAACTGTCTTGTCTTGTCTGGTTTCATCGTTATACGATGATAAGATACGATAAAAAATATATAGCACATAATTGTAATCAACCGAAAAACATAATCGCTTAAATCTGTTTAAACTCTTGAGTTGTTATCGTTAACAGGAAAAACTGGCTCGAAAAAAGAACACCTGACAACAGCGAAATAAATGAATCGTGGTAGGGAGTTTTTGAATTATTTTTTGAAAATACATTTTACAAAATATATAATTGATTCAACAAAAATTTCTGTATTTTTTAATGGTATTTCGATATTTATATCAAAGAGTGATGAAAACTCGAGTATATATTTCATAAAATCACTCTGTGATGACTGTGCATCAAGTTTATTTTAAAAACAATTCGTACCAAACGTAATTCGTGTAAAATAAGTCGTAGAAAATGCATCGCCCTAGATTATATTTTTCCAAGTTCATTATGACACATCCGGTTGCGAGAAAGTTTATCAACTTGTTTCCAAGGAAGTACCTCGCTCGTTTTCCTGCTGCGAGGACCGAGGATAAAGACCTTAGGTCCCAACTGTATTTGCCCTTCTTATCATAGCGCATACCATAGCGGGCACTTGACGCGCACATGCTTGCGCGCGCGTGCTCGAGTCACATCTACACATGACACATAGACAAGTCTTAGCTGAAGGGTGTCTGCGTCCATGGTACACGTTGCGGGTTGCAGCGAGGTGCACACCCTCTTATGTTAATGTCTAATTGTAAGAGCTCGAATAGTTCTTTCTAAGTTTTTTTTTTACCAAGAGATTGTGTAATATTTTTCTATCATAGATTATTAAGTAATAATTTTATTATCGCGGCAAAATATTAAATTGTTAAAGATGGTTCAATTAATTTTGCGATTTAGGATTGACTTGTCGTTCGATCGAAAAAATATTACTACGGATCAAGAAATTATTATTCCCTTAATTTTTACGAATAATAAATAAGAGAGAAAAGAGAGAACCAGAGAGAATAGAGAATAATTAAAAGACGTTAGAACCGAATGGAGCAGATATTCGAAAAGAAAACAAACAAAAGAAAGTTTTGAAAACAAGCTGTTTACGAGAAAAATTTTCTTATTTTGTGGAAAAATTTCCCTTGTTCTCATCAATAGTTCTGTCGAAATATTTGATGACACATCGTCACGTCATTGAGCCTTGGCCTCAAGTTAGGAGATAATACAGAGCTTGATAGGAAACAGACTATTTTAAAGCATAATGACTTGACCCACTCGGGATCAACAACGGCATTCTGTTTTCTCTACCTGAAATTTCTCGTCGGCATAACCACTCGAGTCAGCAAGATTGTGCTTTCCTTTACGAAATACTCAATTATTTAAAGTTAAATTTTAAAATCCTGACTTTTTATTTCGCTTATAGGTATATTTTATAAATTATACGAACTTGGCCTAACTTTTCGTGGATCAAATGTATATCTAAAGATATGGAGTACACGCTATAAATTATAGTTACGAAGTCTGAACGATGTAAGAGGATACTTTTCATCAAAGCATCTCTTCGATTGTACTCGGCAGATTACGAAATCATTTCTTGCTACCAGGCACGTTATCACCGCGATAACGTGTGGCCCCGTTCAAGATCGTTCAACGTATTTTTATAATTGTGCGGCATCGTTACTGTTTATCCTGTCATCCATCGATGAATCGCAAGGAATAATGAAGTCTGTATATCGAATCTCGAGTTTGCAAAACTATTCATGCATTTATGCGTGGATTGTACCGTTATGTTACATTACCTCCTGATAAGCGAGAATGATTAAAGAAGTGAATTCGATTTTTTTCATGTTACTAATTTTACCGAACTACTTTATCTGAACTTTCCTCGCGAATCGCGCAATCTCCGATGTTAAAAAAAAGATAAATAGCACGTTTCTTTAAATCGCTCCATCCTTGTATCGAAATATTCAGCTTCTCGATCGTTCTAGCAGCTTGAATAATTTCTACGCGGTTGGTTTGATTACGCGTCTTTATGTAGATAAGAATGTTGATAATGATGCACACAATGCGTTGCGGCGGCCTTTCGGAACACTTTTCGATATTTCTCACGGTCAAGGCCACCGTCTGCGTCACCGTCGAATTTATATTTAGAGGAATCGTTTAAAGACCCGTGCTCTTTTTCTTTCGCCACCGTATTAACATAGATCGTCGCAACCGCTTGTGTCCTCGAACTTTGCCGAATTCTAGTCTACAGATGCGGGCGTTCGATTTCTTTCGCGAACAAAATCACTTGGCCAACAGCGACGCAGAACATAAAAGAAGTGGGCACGTGTGTCATAATCCTTTCGCCACAGACAGCCTTGATCGTTTGCCACCTCACTTACGAGGACAGATCAACATGTTCCGGGATTAAATTACCATAGAGGAAAATTATTATCTGTTTGTTTCCTTGCGGCTTAATTATTATTATTCGACCTATAAATATTTGGCCAACGATTCGACATAATCTACTTTCGTCGACATCGTATTCTTTTCTTCGTTCCTTCGCTCATTCTACATTCGACTGCGACAGACAACAGTGCTTAGCGAGACTTATCCTTAATGAATCTCACCAACGTAAATACAGTCGTATCATCTGGAATATAAAACAGTTCTGCGAAGTGACGAAAGAGAGAGAGAGGGGGAGAGAGAGAGAGAGAGAGAGAATGACGATCTGCCAAAGAATTTCTCGTCTACACATCCGACCAGTCGACGCCTCAAAATTTATAGCCATCGTTGCATCGCAGTATGCAAATTTCATCCGGATCTCCCAGAAGTTTAGCTTTTTTTTAAACCACTTTTTATGGGCCGATGATCTCGTTACTTTTGTACCACGAAACAGTGCATGAGCCCCGCTTGCGTAAGCCGTTACTCGTAAATCAAGGATGGACTTACGAAATATGTATTAATAATATCTCGATGATCAACCCGACGATCGGAAAGATCATTATACACTTATATGCGGAGTTTTATAAGTATTTTATATTATAAAATAAGTTATTTAAGATTTAATAGATGAAAATCGAAGGGAATAAATCGGGTTAGTAAACCAAACTAGTCGTTATTGTTAAATATATATACACTATCATCTAAATATCGTTAATATAATAGTAAATAGTTTGACCTATAATGAGGTCATCTTTAGTGCGTAGATAACGGTAAACCCAAACCGAAGTCGTCATTAGTTATATAAATACGAACGCAATTTGAAATATATATATGCAATGCTTATAATTTTATTAATAATGTGTTTTAAAAGTAATAAAGTACGAAAAGATACTTTATAATTATCTTGCGTCAGATTTAGAATAGTAGCTAAATATCTAACAAATTCAAAAAATTAAAAAATTCCAAAGATCTGAAGAGACCCAAGTCGTAAAGAAGTCGGTAATGAATGTATATGTATTTAATGCAAAATCAAGCAATTCGCCTATTTTCGAAGCGAAATTCGGATAAAGAGATGTTGATTGAGAAATAATTTTTAAATCTTGTCCTAAGCACCTACATATAGACATAAATTTCGGAGTACGGTAAAAAAAAAAACAAAATTATATCTTCCTCACCGAGATCGGGAATAGAGCTGGTGGGTTCCTCGTGATGGCCTTTGCTCTCGTTGGAGGTTCTCGCTCTGGGAGGCGGCGGCGGTGGCGGCGGTCTCATGCTGGAGGTCGAGCTGACTACGACGGTCGCGGGCGGCTGCGGGGGCGGACCACTATTTCTTCCGTGATTGCCGCGTATTTGAGACTGCGGTGACATCAGCACCGTTTCGCCCCGAGCGGGCCCCTGCGGTGGCCGAGGGCACCAGCCATGTAGCACCCTTATGGCGCTGCGCACTTCCGCCTGCAGTTCGGCGGCCCTGTCTCTAGCCGTGTGAGCCACCTTCGTTACGGGAAACCCGCGCTATCGCGGGTTACACGACGATCACGCGAAAGACAACACTTCTCGAGGACTAAGTCGTAATGGTCCACTTCACTCGCGTAACACGTTTAATGCGACGCACCAAAGTCACGTTACGTGTACTTTTGATTAGTCACCGAGTCTCTTGTACATTCCTCTCTAATCTCTCTCTGCTGATTATTTCTCCACTGATCCACCGACCTTTCGGATCTGTTACGCTCCACCAGCGATGCACTTTATGTCTCTCAGTTACGTCCACCGGTCGACGATCTAATTTGGAGAACACTGTGTACTAACTCACTTTTCGAATGTATCTTCCGCTCGTGTCACAGTTTTGCCGAGTGATACTCCAGTTTCGAAAACACCGTCAATCATACTTTTTGTTATGCGAAACAACCTCACTCTACGTTTATCTCCAGAGATCCATCGACTACAAATTAGATTTAGAAAACACTTGGAGCCCGAGACACTTTCTCTCACAAGTACAGCTCGTCATCGTCTTCTCGCGTCGCTGTTCAGACTCAGACTTCACCGGGGGACCGCGAGAGCAGCGTAACTCGCTCGGTCTCTTTCTCTCTCACACACGCGCGCACTCCCGCCGAGTGTCACGGTCAATGTCTCATAGTGGCGCGTGGCAGGTGTCCGCGGAAACTCTCGTTCGCACTCGTTCGCGACTCGCGAAAAAAGAAGAACTTGCTCCGGGTGCGGGGTGCACGAACAAGCGGAGCGGACGCGCGCGTTTCGGAGCTGTCGATCGTATGAATGAACGTTTCTTAGCAGTACACCGAAAACAACAGTCCTCGGGCACACGCGTCGTCCCTCGCGAGAGTCAGCAGCAATCTTCCCCTCTCTCCTACCACCCACGCACCCACCACTTTCTCGCTCCCTCCCGGCGCGTCACTCTACCCCACTCACGGTCGAGGGGGACCGTGTCTCTCACCCTCGTGGGCGCTAGAGCGAGAGGGAGAGAAAGAGAGAGAGAGAGAGAGAGAGAGAGAGAGAGAGAGAGAGAGACGTATCACGTCTATGCTCTATCGTACAAAGGCGAGCGTCAACCCCTGTTTCGCGCGCGAGGTATCACGGTATCACGCTGTCAAAACAAAGCGCCTAAGGTCGTTTCGGCCGAATCGTCGTCGGCGCACGTTGTCACGTCGTTACGTCGTCTCTGACGGCGCGACAGTGACGAGGACCAACGTCGGCGATGGAGAAAACGTTATCACGTGGTCGCGCGACTGGACAGCCCCGTCCGGTCGGCCCGGTCAGCGGACGGTGCGGACGGAAATGCAGACGGTGGAACCGCGTGCGCCGCGCGTGCTAGCGCGCGCGACTGGCTCGCGTGCGTGCGTGCGTGTGTGCGTACGGTACGCACGGCGGGATTACGTATGCGCGATCGCTGGTGCACGACGCTCTGACAGCGACTAGGCCGACGGTGCCGAGAACCGTCATCGGCGCCGGCGAAAGTGAGAGTGTGCCGGCCGCGGCGGATTCAGTGGTGCATAAGCGCGGCGGGCGCCGTCATCTCTTTCCCTCTCGTGCGCCGCCGTTTCTCCCTCCCCTGTCCCCGATCCGGTCTCCTCTCTCTCGCTCTTCCTCGCCCTCTCTTTCCCGTTTCTACGGGGCAGCCTATAGCCGCCGGCAAGCACAAGCGTGCACGCTCTCGACCTATAGCGTCCGATGTGCCGGCGTGCTATCCGGTGCGCGTGTATATATAAAAGCGGCTGGCTTGTCCGCGCGCGCGATACGACCCCACACACCAGACCACGCAGCACAGTCTCCCGGAGGGAGACTTCGCCCTTCGTCCGCCGCCTTCTTCTCTCTCTCTCTCTCGCTCTCTCTCTTTCTCGCTTTCTCGCGTTCTCTCTCTCTCTTTCTCGCGCTTCTCCGCCACTCGAGCTTCTCTTCCTTCCCCGTACGCGCGAAAGACGCGACCCCCGGCGACAACCCTTGCCATTGGATCCGCTTTCCTCGTACGCGGAACGATCAGGCGTACGTGATGCAGTTAACATACAGTTATTAACGGAATTGAATTATGAAATTAATGTCGAGAGATCTTTTGAAATGGAAGATACTTATCTCGGTTATTTAATTATGTTAATGCATATAAACCGAGAGGAAGATGACTCGTTAAACGTTTTTCGGAAATATTCTTGGGAATATTTTTACGTGTCTGTCGTTAAATAGATACTGTTTTCGTTGGCTATGGTAATGAGAGTAAATTCTTTGCGGCGTCAACGCGGAGGGCCGTGTTGCGCGTTAATCCGCCCCTGGGTCAGCGATAGGCAGGGGTGGTTCAGTGCGCGCCGCGGTTGCGCGTCTGCTATCACATGGCCTTGTCCTTGAATGAGGCTTGTGAACCCGACGCCGCTTTTATCGATCAGCCCCCGCATCCCGCTTCGACGCACTCGCTATAACCATCCATCTATCTCGGTGCAATGGCGTATCTAGTGAAGAACGTTCCCAAGATTATTTCCGACTGTTTTTTTTTTCCTAGCCCTACATTTATCAAAATTTCCAGAATCGACGTACGTTTGTGTTCACGTCACACATTCAATTAATCAAATGTATATAATTTGTTAGTTGAAAATATTTTTATAATTATATGTATATTGTATGTAAGATTAAAACTCTGTCGGATTCGAAAACTTGAGGAGGGTTGATGCTAAAAAAAAAAAAAAATAACAAAAGGAATAATGAATTGAGTGCCCCAGCAACAATATAAAACACTTAAATAGGAACAAGTCAAATACAAGTTGAAATAATCAAATTTGCATGCACTCGTGTACGTGGACGTTGGTCGCGTATCGTATTTTAGGGTTAAAACGAGCTCCGCTTCTTAACCACCGCGAAACTCAGCATAAAGGATTCACGCTGAAACTGAGCATGCTTCGAAGGAGCCACTAAAGGGTTAAACGTACCTAATGTCCGATTCCACTTTTCGTCACTGCGAGCTAAACCGGACATGCATCGTGCGGCGACATCCGTCGTGTCTCTGTATTCTTAGGACGAGCCGTAATTTCTAAGACGAGTCCCCCTCGAGTCGCGTCGCAGAAGAATGGGACATAATAAGTAGAATGGTGTGAGCATTAAACCCTTCTAAATTTCGACCGAGAATCCCTTTAGATGGTAAATTCAGCCGAGCGCTCTAGGTCGGCCCAAGACGGAGGTTACGGCCTCCCTGAGCACAGAGAGGCTCGGCGAAAGTTTTACTATATCCTCGCGTCGCGTCCGATGACACGAATCATCCAATTCGGTTTCCCGCAAGGAAATGAATCCCGCACGAACGGATATGAATACGATAATTATTAATATGAATACTGAGGAAGGAAAGGCCTCTTTTAATTTTATCGATAAACGCACGTTTATCTACGAGAATATGCGATTCACAGGTCTACGAACGTCCTAGGCCGATTTAATGATTTAATGATGACTCGGGTTCTAATCAGAGATTTAGATGCAATTGAGATATAATAGAGCTAAATAAAATGTATAAATAATAATAGAAGAACGGATAATTAAAAAACGTCCCAGACGATGGCCCAGACACTTGCCTTAAATCAATCGCCGTTGTATATAGCTAGCTGTAAATTCCGGTCAACAAAAGGGGAGTTCTTTCTGATGCAAATATCAAGTTCAAGGCGAGCCCAAATCCGCCAGCCGTGACTCTCCTCGTGCGACATTTCAAAACTATTCTCACGAGGAAGTACATAAGTACCATGTCATTGTCGTAGGTATGTGAGGAGAGAGAAACGCGGGTAGCGTATTACGTGACCGGGCTCGTAGTTGTTTAGATCTAGATGAACCTGAATCATCAAACCGGTCTGAACGCGCGGTCGCCGTCGTGGTGTGGCTCAGCGCGACTCTGTTGTATTAGGTTAGGGACAAGACTCGCATTATAGCACGCATGAGTTAAAATAGAGAAAGAACGGCGGCTGGAGAGCCGAGGGATCCAATGAGGAAAGAGGATGGTTACTGTGCGTCAGAAAAAGATAATCGTAGGTGGATAACTCTGCGCCTATGTGTCTCACACCTATAACTATTGTATGCACATATTGTACATGTATGTATTTATGTATATACATATATGTATTCACGTATACATATAGGCAGATAGAAATATAGATTGACAGATGAAAAGAGACGATAATGAACCAAAGATTGAACAAAAAAAGAAAGAAATAGAAATATAAAATTTTAAAGAAGTGAAAAGAGGACGGGAGTGGGGAAAGATAAAGGAGAGATATGGGGAACATGAATAATAGAGAAAAGGGGAGGACTAGGTTTAGAATCACGTCTTCAAGCTATTTTTGAAATTTCCCTGCGTGTTCTCTCTTTCTTTCTCTTTCTCTATCTCTCAACTCTGCTCTTACGAACTAACGTAATATTCTGTAGATTATAAAAATATTTCTTCTTTCTGATAGATACTGAATAGTCACATTGTACAAAGATTAGACAAAAAAATGAGATAAGCTTAATCAGTCTTTAATATATGTATAGCCTCTGCCCTTTGTTATCTTTATATTTCTTATGTTTCTTATATTTTAATATTTTACGTAGAATGTAATAAGTGCGTATATTATCATGGACGTATATTGATGCTATAAACAAGGAAGGCTTTCTCCTGTAGCCTTGAACCTCTACTGAAGCCCCGCAGCTATATGAACTTGAACCAGTCTTTCGCTCTGTCCTTCTACAACAACTACGTTCTGAACTGTATCACGATATTCAATACACGGTAGCAATATTTATCAAGCAGTTAAAATCCAATTTAGATGAGTAATAATATATCATTATTTTCACATACAAAGATTTAAGAGTGTAAATCATTATTTCTTATTTCAATAAATATTTCATTTTTCAAATTATCGAGCATTTGGTTCAGATCTAAATAAAATCCAAGTTCAAAGACACATATATATGTATTTAAATGATATGTTTAAACTTGAGTTTACATCGCTTTGCTATTGACGAATCTGCACTTCGACCAAAGCGCTCGTCCAGGTCGTTCTCCACTTTCGTTCTCCGTTAAAAAACGCCGATGGCGATCACCCAACGAAAGCGAATCGCATCGGCGAGAGTTTTAGAAACCGGATCGCGATCAACGGGGGTCCATGAAAAGTCGTCACGAGGCCAGCGAACGTCGAGAGCGAATGTGAGAGTCGCTCAAGAAAGTGAAACTTTGTTTCTCCTCGCGCGAATCATGACAAACCAGCTTTGACTTTCATCGCTATCACTCACCAAGACCAAACCGGAGGAGAAACCAGCACGGTTCTGTACTAAACAAGATCTTCGATCTGTGCCAGTCGTTGCGTCTTAAATCCAAACAGATGCAAGAAGCGCGCGTGAAGGCTGTACGCGATTCTAAGACTCGATTAATTACTAAATCCAAGAATCCAGCCTATGCCTGACAGAAAAGTCTCAACAATTTCAAAAGTTCGGCCAGTTCTGGGAAAGATCAAGAACAACAATTGAACTAGAAATACATAACTTATTATAACCGTTAATCATTTTGATGAGCTCTAATTTTTTATTTGATTTTATTCCATCTAGCAAAGAAGCTCGTTAGACTTTAAAAGGTCTTTCACGCAGCTTGCAGCTGCGAATGTGTTGACGTACGTGATACTATGACCTACTTCTACGCACACGCATACTGCGCTTTCTCCTTTGCACGGGTCAGTTCGGTTCGACTCAAAACGAGTGAATTATCCATCTTACTCTCTCTCTCTCTCTCTCTCTCTCTCTCACACACGCACGCACAAACACACACACACACACACACACGTACAAACACAGCCTTGAACCTGGTCGAAAGTGCAAGTGGATCGGCATCGCGGCAAACCATAGCGAGACGTCGGGCAGGGAGAGAAGGTAGGAGAGATTGAGAGAGACATGTACAGTTGCTGCCCACCGAAACGGTTTTTGGTCGCCTTCGACGAAAGCGAAACGGCCTTCGGGAAGGAGCTCGCCGCGTGCATATGGACGCCATTGAACTAGTGACCTTCATATGAGAACCGGTCTTTGTTCAGGGCCCTTAGAGTTAGCGACCTAGCTCGCCGTGGGCCCTACTACCTAGCCTGCTCTTTCTATAGACAGCGAATCATTTACATGTGGCCAATTTGGGTAAGATTACCCTTTATCCCTTCGACCGATCGGTCGTTCGAGGGTTCGATTTGAAAATCACATTTATTACATTTGAATCTCCTTTGGAATTGACAGTGAGGATAAAACATTGTTTAACAGCGCAAATTTATTGGCAATTCCATAAATTTTACCAAAAGCAGTTGTTTCACTTTCAAAATAAAATTTTTAAAAAGTGATAATGAAGCGAGCGTACGATAAATTCTTTTGCGATAAAGCGTCAATAAAGTCAGGGTTGGTGTCTGGAAGGTTATCTAGGATTTCAATGTTTTCGGCGATTTATATCTTTAATAACGTACTTCAAACTCATCCGATTTTCTTCAAATATCATGTCGATCGCGATATAAATTTAAGTAGTCTCTCGTCACGATTGCAATAAATATCCCTGTATGTATTTCATTCCAGATATCTTAAAAGAAAAAAAAGTAGCCATTGCTTTCGCTACGATTATCTATTTATGATACATATCTGGTCTATTCTCGGTATCAGAGTAAATCGCGATAGAAAGTATCTTTTTCCACACGAATATTATAATTCGAGAAAGCACGAAGGATTTATCTTTAAATCGGCATTAGCACATAAAGCAGTTATATTATAAAAGCATATTTGTTATTATGTTTTAACGATTAAACGGTATTGCTAAATCGGTTTATGAACAAGAAACTTGTTATCGAAAGCAATTTTTTTTAAATTGATAGATGTGTTCATTTACGTAATCGGGCTTATCTAAAATAAATTTTAATATTTAGTTTAAATCTTATTTGACCCAGTATTAAATCGAATTAAGTGATTATATAAATTAAATAGATAAGATATGTTCAATACATAAAGATAAGACATGTCAAATTCGTGCAATGATAAAATATGATTAATATAAGGAAAGTGTGTCGTTGAAATGTTCGTAAGTCTTCGACTGACAGGTAGCAAACCATGACCTGACACAAATTCCCTCGCTTTTAATGATGTTTAATTAGTGTCAATATATATTCTTCATTTATAAATTAAACATCAAACACACTATTTGCCAAGTGCAGAGAAGATCTTTGTTAACAATTTTAGAAATAATTTTTTAATCGGATCGCTATCTTTTCGATATCTCTGCGTAGATATTCTCGCAGCACTTGTGCATCATTGATCGAATTCATAATGGATTGGACGACGATTAAGATAATCTAGGGATAAGTCGACTCCGAGACACGAGACAGTAGAGACGTTAACAGGAAAAAATAAATAGCTACGCGGCGCGATTACGAAACCGCCGCGCCGTGTAGACGTCGGTGTAAGCTGTGTCGTATCACCTGCGATAATTTGCGTTAACATTGAGACGGAGCATGCGGACGGTTAGAGGACGGTTCGACTGATATCGTATCTACAGACATGGATGCATTTCGTATCAATGTTTTTATTTCCTTAACCTCGTGGCCTTCATCTGTTTTAAGTAGCAAGTATCTCGCGGATGGTGACAAGTACGACGCAAGTGCGACTTATTTGCTGCACAATTCAAAAGATATTCACGGTACAGAGAGTACAGTCTTTCTACATAATTTTAGCCGAGCCAATAAATCCGTTTATTGCTTTTACCGTAGCGATAGATTGATAGATGCGCTACGAGAAAGTTGCATGAGCGCGTAGGAATTAATTTCTATGGGATAATGCGGTGCTCCATTAATTTTTATATATTATATATTTGATCCCAAACTTGAAATAAATTTGATATTTCTGTATCGTTTAGCATTAAATATTAACATTGACTCATATTTGCTTAATGAAGAATGTTAAATATTATTATAAACTGAGAGACACGTGCATATATTTAAGACATTAAATTGAATGTCTTATTAGTCACTATCTGAACACAATTTTCATTAGTGGAAGTTTCAAATATACATTTCTAGTCTCAGAGTATTGCGAAGAATGTGATTGTGGAGGCGGGGCTTGTATAAAGTTCCGACCTACCACAAAGTGACGCGATGCAGCGTTAACAGAAATTTACTTTTCCAAATCGCATGATACCATGATATCGTGTTCCGACTTTGGCATTGAACTTCTTATCGACAAGCTGCTTGGGATAGTCTGTGAAAATAACGATGTAGTGAGTATTTGCTTTTAAATTGGAAAATGATAATCTGCTGACGGAAATGCAGATGTTGTAGAAGTTTCGAAATTATTAAAAGTATGACCGAAATCTTTTAATGTTAACTTCTTTATTTTTACGAAAACGGAGTATATGAAAATTTTGATAACAAGAAGAATTTGCTTTATAGAAATTGTATGTGTATACGTGCGTACACGTGTATATTGTGTGTGTACATTTTTTAAAAGATGGTTTTTGTTATTATCTATTGTATCTATGATGGACTAATCGCGCTCTTTTCATTATTTCCTGGAGAACATCTTGCACACGGATAGTATATCCACTGATAGTGAATGCATCACCATGGCGATAAATCGACCCCTTCTGACAGAAAGTCGATGTAATTTTACCCTCATGTTGTCCCCGGTTTCGATGTCTTTTCCAGATATCGTAGTTGATAGTGCAGTAACTAATTCGTCGGAAATTATACACGCGAATTGTCATATCGTTGACTCCATCGTATAACGGTCGGTCGGTAGTGGTTTGAAATCCGGTATCAAGATTGCTACCGTTCATTTGATTAATTATCTACGTCATAGAGGATAGTTGTCTGAGAAAAGCAATGTAATTATGACCGATTATTATCGTAAGATACGAATGTCAGTAAGAGCGGTAAGTGTCAAAATCTAATTAATCGTAAAACGGACTGGACGTTTGCGATGGAAATTTCTCTAGAAAGCAAATGCATCCATAAATTTAGCGTGATGCCCTGACGATGACGTGACCGGATTCTTGTCGCGGGTAGAAGTCTCACCAAGGGTGATCCGACGTTTTACGAATCGCTATTGTCGCCTCTGCCTCTCCCCCGCCAAACTCGCGAGACGACGGCGCACACAATGTGCTACATACCCTCGCAAAAAGAGCTCGCAGTATAGCCTTGACTGCACGCGGGGGGTTGCTATGGCGATAACCAGGCCCACACATATACATGCCCGCCGATCGCGCGCAACAGCCACCCCCGCGCGAATATAACTTCCCCGGTCTGCCCTCCTGTCGGCTCCCTCTCTCACGAGCGGCGACGACCAAGAGTGTGACCCCGACCTTTCAGGTGGATGACCTCCGCTGCATCGCGGATGCGCGCGCAACGGCGGATCTCATCTAGACATGAACCACCCCCTCTATTACCGGAGACACCCTTTCGTGCGGACTTCGCTCGAGAACAGGGTCGAGAAGATCCGCTTGTAGACATGTTCAAATTTTGATACGATACCAATGCTTTTAATCAATCAATCTAGAGATACGTTACATTTAAAAGAAAAGAGAGAAAAGAGGAGAAAAAGAAAAAAAAAGAGAGAGAAAAGTACGATAGAACAATCCATAAAATTGTCCAAGTATTTAACATATATTTATAGCTAAAGCCGAACGGGTTAAATTTAATAAAAAATTTTACAAGAATTTTAAAAATTTAAATTTTGTAAGTGACTTTAGCATATCGTAACGAAATCTGTTATAATATGCACAAAATTTTCATCTGTTATGATTAGTTGAATAGATTCAGCCTAAAAGACTGAAATTTATAGAGAATCTGTTATATTTTTAAAATTATATACATAACAAACATTTCCAAATTTACCTTATTCAGGATTATTAATACCTTGCAAATTATTAAATGTATAAATCGTTCGCATTTAATCTTGGAAAATAAAAATATTTCGCAATAGATACTCAGACTTTTCTTCAGGGTGCACCTGCGTCCCTAGTACGAATCGACAGGTGTAGAAAAAAGTTTATTCTCGTTGGGTATCATTGACCCGGTCACTACCCGATTGTATACGCGGTGCACTACGCCTATGCGCCAGACGTCGAGGGGTTGCTCACCCCTTCCTGTCTGCACCCTCACATAGAAACGCGACCGAGGCTTTTGCACGAATAGTACCATTCGAGTATTCGACCCTAGTCTCTTTCTCTCTTTTCTACACTATCCTCAATGTTTCTATCCTTTTTCCCCCGTTGATTTCGCATTACAAGGAATTAAAGGGCTTAGAAATTTTCGTTATCATTAAAATTATGTATTATTTGGACTTTCAGAACAATTCATGATTAGAAAAATCGCACGATTAAATAAAATGAGAATAAATAATAAACGAAAAGAAAAAATTTTTCTTCTCTTTTAGATGTTTTATGTTGAAAAAATGTAGACAAATTGCCAGTATAACCAAGAGAAATAAAAGAGCAGAGGGAAACAAAATGCATTTTATAAAGCTATACAATTTGTCGTAAAGAATCTTTTATCTTTTCGATAGACCATTGCCATTACAGTAAATCAGATATCAGATTCAATAAATAGCTCTTTCAGTGTTAATAAAACTATTTTATCTTTTATTTACTCCTTACAAATACTATAAAAAAATAAATATTTAGAAATATATTTGATTACACGCAAGTCATGTAGTCAATGTTAGCGTAACTTGTATCTTATATCATTACATTTATTACGAAATTTTATCGAAGTTTCTACTTCTGTAATAAAATATCTTAGACCTTTGAAGCATCTTTCTCATAGATAGAGAAAAATTTAGCGAGAAACCTGTACGTTTTCGATTTTATCTCAATCGTGAATTTTCCGTCAATCGAATGATAATGTAGTGACAATAGGATAGGGGGTTATATCCGACGACGAAGGGTCGATGAATACGTATGCGAATGCATTCACGAAGACGTAGCCGGCGAAGCCCGAGGCCAAAGGGAAAAGATGGTACGTTTTTGGAGGGTGTCTGTCTAGACGGATTGTCTGGAATAAGCCATGACCGCGAATCGACGCCTTGTTACTATGGTAGGAAGAAGCGTAGGATTATATGAGCCATGTGTGGGAGGTACCATTGTCTTCAGGCTTCGAAAGAATATATAGTACATAGTCTTTAATCATTGTCCTCCAAGTTTTATAAAATTCTCCAGCACATTGTGCGTATTATTTTAAATCTCATACTTTTTTTATCCGAAAACTTTAACTTTGAATTATTATTAATTCTGCTAAATTTGAAACAGTGTGTTTTTACCGCAAGAAAAATTGAAAGAAAATTAATAAAAAAAAGGAATGAAAAGAATGACGATTTTATCGAAACATCTTTCATTAAACAGTTAAGTAGTTGCATTCGAAAATGGTTACTGCTGGCCAATGCCCCTGAAGCTTAATGACCTCGTGACTGTATACAACAGCAGCTGGCTAAAGCATGAACATCGCGTGCACGCGAAACGAACATTGCACGCGTCACGTTATCGTCGAAATATCTGATCCGCGAATCTATTTGATTAAAACTTTTAAACCTTAAGAATATTACAGAAAATCAAGCTCGTATATTATCGATTTGAGTCTTAAAAAGTATATCAATGATTTTATAATTTAAATAGTATTCCTTTACGAAAGGCTTATCTAAAATCTTAAAATTGCGCAAAGAAATTTAATATTCTCATAAAATTTCAATATTACATTTACTTAGTATTTGCATGTAGCATATATTTTACTTTTTTCTTAATTACACATTTCTATCTATTAAAACGAATATTTAGTATATGTTTAATGAATATAAGTAAAACACTGATTATGCATGCAAATTTGAAGCAATATATTTTTTTATGTTTGTAATTTTTTAATAATGCGAGACCTATCTTAATATTATGATAAGCTAAAATTTTTGTAAAATTTTTATTTCTGAAATATGTAAGTTTATCAGTCCTTAATTATATTAAACAGTCAAAATAGTCTAACGCAGGACGTGGCAATGGCATAGTGGCACTGCAGTGCGAGAGAGCGAAAGTTCGCCCTAGTGCCGCCATCCTGTCTGCAGAATTTCGTCCTCCGTGCCCGGACACCCCACCAATATTCCCTCCCGTTGCACAACTTCCTCGCACAAGCTGCCTCTATCTCGTCGCATACAGTGAATAAGCATCGCGTTACATCTGGTTATCGATATTTGCCAACGTGAACTTTGAAAAACCGAATATTTCATACTATATGTATATTATTGTAGAGTAAAGTAGATAAAATAGATAAAATTTTCAGAAATATAATATCTTATATAAATAATATATTTGTCTGAGTAATTGATAGTAACAGGCCTATACTATTTATAGAGCATATAATTTCTTCCCCCATAAATAAATAATTTGAAATCTTCAGAAAAATGTCACGATAGAGCTACTTTATCGGGACACTATCGCATCACAAGTAAGCTTTTAAACGTTTAGTCTAAAGATCTTTAAAAAAAAAAATGTTGATGAAGGGAGCTCAGCTCAAAGGGTTAATGGGTCTTCCAGGTTGGCAACCGCCCTGTCTGCGAGCTCGCGGACCTTTTTGCTCATGCTAGTCGGGCAACGAGGGAGTTATGGCTGCGGAAGAGCGAGAGGAAAGTTTGCCCCAGTACATTGCACCCTCCTTCTCTCTCTCCGTCTCTCACCGCGAGCCCTCTTGGTCCGGGGAGCCTTGCCACCCCTCGGCGACGCCATCCCCTTGGTCCTCCAGATCCCCAGGTTCCCTTCCGCCACCGAATGTCGTCCCTCCGAGGCGTCAGCTTCCTCTCGCCCTACCTCCCCGTCCGTTCTACCCGGCGCGGCGTCCCGGTATTCCCGTATTCCCGTTTCGCCGCCCCCGAGTCCGCGCTGCATCGCCGACGAATCAATACCGGCAGACATCCTAACTCACTGGAGGTCAATGCCTCGTTCCCGTGAGCGCCGACGACCTCAACCTCCTACCTTCCCTACCCTACAACCTCCTTCCAGAAGCCAGACGAGGGCTCTCGGCCGCGTGGGGAGGCGACTTCCACCTCTGACGAGGCCTCTGTCGGCCCCGATAGTACGAGCGAGACAACGCGACCGCGGCCGGCACGATGACAAATGTCGAGCGCATCGCTAAATCTTCTGTTAACCCTTCCAAACGATTAGTCGTTTTAAAGTCAAATGAAGGGAATGCTTATTACGACACTTGCGACCATGCAAATATTTCACAGATTTCATCATCATTTTCTTATTAAACCGTGCAATTCATCTTACGTATTGATTTAAGCGTGATTCGTTAATTGCTGCGGTATAATTTAAGATTTCTTTAGGCAGGCGAAACGTATTGAGATGAAAACGTACGGCGCAAAAGCTGCACAAATGGAAATTATTCTCTAGAATGCAATGACGCGCGGGACTAAAACAAAGATAATGATATTCAAAAGCTTGCTTTCGTATTCGTCTTCATACTCGACAAACCCCGCCTTCGTTTCTCCAGTGGGGAGACGCGTAGCTGCAGCCAAAAGATGCGAAGATACGCGGGTATGCCATTGCAATTGCGCACAAGCGCCCTATTTAATCACGCTTTTCCCCTTTGCTTTTTGTAACGATTGAATATGCACCTGTCTATCTAGAAAAATCATTCCTTTAGTTTATAGAAGTGCGCGTTTCATCGTGATTAATTTCCGTTGATGTCGACAGACAATTGGCATAAACCACAATTTTTATGTGCCCATAATCGAAAACATCTAGCGGAGAGATGCGGTATTTGCTCTAGACCTAGACGAAAAACACTGTCACACGGATGAACGTAAAATTAGACGGTGCGTTCAACTCTCCTGTACCCGTGCCAAGAACCGCGACGGCTCTTCTTGCGACAGTGGATGCTGCGGCACTACGCTGCGGCAGCCGCGATGGCACCAATGCCCTTGTTCCAAAATGAAATCAGCCCCCGTCGTAAACGTTGTCGACGAATGTTTTTCCGCATTGGCGCCATATAAACCATAACTCATTAATAACACACGAATACGAGAAGTTGCATACATGTTGCAATAGCAAAATCGAAATGTTGATTCTCGCGTTCTTGAGCTTACGATTGCACGTTTATAAATTCGCCGTATATCGAAATTATCAGTCTTTCGTATCTTAGAGTTTTTACATCGTAGTGTTCTATAATTAGAATTATAAACTTGGACCATAATAGAATAAAATCCAAATTTCAAAATATTCTAAATATGAATAAAAATGATATTGGATTGATCAGCGCATTTTTAAAAGTTTTTTGGTTTACGATATTTGTTCATTGAACTTTTAGATTTCGCTAATCTATTATAAACTTGGCGTATTTTGATTATTAAATTTCTTGATCAATTTCATAAATTATATTATGATTTGCCTTCGCAAAAATTGATCAGGCGCAAAGGAAGGGAGATCGAATAAGAAGGCAACCGCGCAAAGGGTGTCGTCCTCATGAACAAAGACAGCGTGAGCAAAGTTAAACTGCGGTATCTAGCCAGCCAGGTCGTGCACCCTTGGAGGAATCTCGCTGTTTGCGTCTCCGGCGTAAATACTCGGACAGTAGAATGCGCGACCACAAAAATGTTTGAACGATAAGACGGCCGACTCCTCGATATAACATTCTACATAATTGTATAACCAAACATAAAGTTTCTCTCTCATGACTTTTTATCATCAGCAATTAACACAAGGACAGCTTTATTAAATTGTAATTAAATGATCATACTGAAAAAAAAAAATCAATTTGATACGGAATAAATAAATAAAACGGATAAAATAAACAGAATAAATAAATTAATTAATAATTATAGAATTTACGATAGTCGATCAAATATTATTCATTTAACATTATTCAAATTTATTTATCTATCCAGTCTTTATTTATTTTCTATTGTGCATACAGAATGAGAATTAGAATTAATTCCCACAAGGGACTCGATAAATCCTTCATTATCTTTCTTGTTTATCAGGAATTGTTGAATTCTTCGCATGTTCGAAAAACTAAGAGGCATCGTGCTCGATAAAAGAAAACTCGCGATGGAATAGCTAGACGAAAACACATGAAACGCATCAACGACGCGAGATGCATCGTCCTCCAGGGTGACGTTCCAGAAATAACTCAGGACATCGCAGTCCAATCGTGGCTGCTTTCGTTCATCAGTTCAAGGTTAAAAGCGCGTCGCCATCGCGTGGTGGCTGCAACCTCCATGGACCGAAATACATCCCCCCTCGCTGATGTATATAAATACACTTACGAAGAAAAAAAAACCAAAGGAAAAGATACCAGCGATGTGTGCTGATAACCTTCTTTCAGATGCGACAACGATACGATGGCGGCATATACAGGAAACGAAATAGAAGTCGAAACAGAAGCTCGAAGAGAAGGCCTTGCACGCGATGCTTATATATCATCGGGATTTTTATCCATCGTTAAATTTTTTTCCACGACGTCTATGCGACAATTTAGAAATGTCCTCAGTCGTATATTCTTAAAAGAACCTCGCAAAAAAATTGTATAATTCTCAAAACGTTCTAACGATATTAAAACTTCTAAAAGCAAATTTCTAAAAAGCAAGAAGAAAAGAACTACCGAAGCTCGCGGACTTTAGGAAAAAGTAGAAAATTCATGAGACTTGGTACCTATTTAGATCAAATTTGATTTTTATTCCGCCTA
>VBVQ01003245.1:0-19798 GCA_011636635.1 Tetramorium simillimum | reverse complement strand
ATAAAAATGTGTAGAACAGGTATTAAATATTTATATATTAATAAAGTAGTTTATAGTGATTAGCTAAAATATAATAAAATAAAATGTATAGTAATACACGTTTAAAATTTTTTAACAACAATTTTTTCCTAAAACAAACTGAATCCTCATATGATTAATTAAAAATTATATGTCCGTTCAATTAATATAAAAAGTTTTTTATTTTTATTGTTTTATAAATCGCTCAATAATCAAATTAAAAAATATACAGACATCCGTATAATTGTTATAAAAAATTTTTATCGCTCTTGATCTTTTATTATTATATAAATCATTCAAAGATTACAATTAACAACCGGGTTGGGATGACGCTTTAGTTTAGCTTTCTATGTTATAGTGAATTCATTAATTAAAAATTGCTCTTCCGGCCTTGCGTTTATATGTGAATCACACATGCTGATTAGCTATATATGCATATATAATGTACATAATGTACAAGTTTATTAGTCTTGGACTTTGTCCTGTTTTCTTTGTCTGATATCCCCGAGATATGTATTAGTAATAGTTGATGTCATAAAAAGCAGAGATTACGCTTATATGCCATCTCAGTACGATGGTCAACGGTTGACTGACGATCGTATGAAAAAATGTATTTAATTCTGATTATTCCGTGAGTGCTCATCGAGAGTATTACTAATATTCCATTAATTATTTGCCATTGCAAATACATGCGTGCCGTAAGCTTGTTTTTCACGATACGCGTAAATATCTTAATCCGAAAAACCATTAGCAAATATAATGGCTAAATAAATAAATATAATCTATCTTGGTTTCTCATTTATCTCACGTTATCTCGCGTATTTTGCATTAAGAAATATTTGTTAAATGACATGTTATTTCATATTTTTCTTTTAATGTAAATCTGTGAAAATATATTTTAGTGATTAGTTATCGGAATATTATTGGCAAACAGAGATTTATCCTTAATTTTCTGGGTCTAAAAGTTTTATTCCATTTTCAGATGTGAAGACAATTCTCAAATCTGTCAGCGGCAGACTGCGATCCAGCGAGCTAACGGCTATTATGGGCCCTTCAGGCGCTGGAAAGTCAACGCTCTTGAATATCCTCACCGGATATAAGTGAGTCAGCGTGGAGCTTCCATACGTTATAGTTATTGTCAGTAAAATAATAATGACGCATTAAAGTGGCGCTAAACGAGAAAGATATGCGCGTGTTTTGAATAAGCTTGTGCAAGTTAATCGTTAGAATGAGATACAAGCTTGCGCGTACTTGTCGTTTTATCATAATATTTGTTTGCAATTAATGTATATTCCCATAGAGAATTACAAATAGGCTGGTAGTAGTAGATAAAAGGTTATTCAGTCTTTATCGTTGAACAGTATTACTGATAACGTGATTCACTCGAGTGTTCCTATGTGCGATTCTCGTTTTAATCATTTCTCGACATTGTCATTAATTCTGTGCTGTCAAAATTACTACAAAAGAAAAGTCGGGATGAAAAATTCACTTGGGATTAATGAGTGATTTTCAAATAGATAGCTTCTAATTTATCATCTTGGATCCAAGATGATAAATTAGACATTCTCTTCATAAATCTGAAATTTATTTTCTTATTCATATAGTATTATTAAATCATATTATTATATGATTATACCTTGATGATATATTGCTATAAAATGTAATTATATATTCTGCTGACTTCCATTTTTCAAAAACCCGTTGATTTTTCAGATTAATATACAGTTTCTCATTTTTTTCGAACTGACATATCTAACAAATAATTATGTTTTAAAATGTCATAAGTGTTTATAGCTATCGGCTGGTTAGAGAGAGTTTTCCTACTTCTTATTATAGCAGAATATAGAATATTTAAGCAGATTGAGTTCGAATTATCAGCGACTTTTTATTCAGCTTCTCCGATCGCAATCTTAGCATCGACGCGCGAGGCATTTCGTCTGACCTCGCTCTTTCTTTAGAAGAACAGACGTCAGATTATAAATCAAAACGCCGAATAACAAATATTTCCTGTAAGAAATCCTCTATTCGTACGTCAATAAACAAATGCGGTTCTTAATGGGGAAACAGCAACCAGAGAATAACGTCCCTTTCTCTCTCTGTAAAAATGGACTTATCTCAGTTCTAAAGTTTTATTTGTTACCGGACATAAGAGCACTCGTGCAAATTTATCAGCGCACGTCACTATGTTAATTTCTCGTTTCTTTGCGCCGAGATTTCATCACATAATCTCACCGTGACCTCGCCGGGCACTTTCAGTTTTTTATCCAAACATTGTCCAAACGTTTCGCTTTCTTCGCCATGCTATGATCTCACTTTCTTCAGCGATATACGGTCTCACTTTCTTCGGGTTTTGTACCGTTACGAAATTGCTGCGGAACAGGAATTCCACCGTTGATATTTCAGATGATAAAAATTTTACTTACACGTGATAGGAATATCTACGTGTGTTGCGCGCCTTTAATTTTTATACAGCCATGCGTGTAAATCAAATGCACATCGTATAGAAACCGTTCCGCGAAAGCGTTCGGGATTATTTCATAAAAAATTGACAGCGCATTCGGTATAGACTTTCTACTTCAATAATGCTGTCTTCGGTTGGTTGACTGCTATCAAAAGCGTTCTGCATGATGGAGCAGTCTACATTTGTACTTCTTCAAGAATACTCGAAAGAACTAAAAAAAAAAGAAGTAGTAAATCACTGCTGAAAAATTTATTGGATTTTTTAAAATTTACTTTTAAGATGCAATATATATTCTTTATTTATTATATGATCGCGAAATGTCCTAATCTCATAAATAATACGATATATGCACCTATTTGAGCATATCAATGGATTTCGTGCTAGTCTGAATTATCTTTCAAAATGCTACGAGAAGCGATAGCTATCGCGGCTGGTTAGAGCAGTTTCCTATTTCGTATTCTGCATAAAAAAGTTTCTTGCATACATATCGAATAGAATAGTTGTGCGATGTCAAGGCTCGTTTCTGCCTCCGCTCTATTTTACATGAAAAATTGTAGGAAATTGTAAGAACACCTCTCGGAGCAAAAAACCAACGTGACAGCATCTTTTTTGCTGCCTTTGCCTTTAAATTGTACGTACAAGGGCGTTACAAATGACATCTCGCCGATAAATGCTCTCGAAACAAATTGTTCTAAACCGGTTTCCGATAGTTGTATTTCATAGGAGCCAACACGCAAATCCTGACCGCTAATTGCCAGGCATAAAGTCATTTTATGATTGCTTTTCGAAATCGAGACAGTTAATTATAGTGCGAAAAGTAATATCTGCAATTATGATAAATTATCGTGTTCGCAGAGTATATCGTCATCGGTGTATCTAAATGAATATTTTGCGTGGAATTTAATTGAAATTATAGATAAAAATATACATATATATAAAAATATACATGGATATAAAATATAAAAATAATTATAAATGCATACGCGCAATGCGATCTCATTGTCAGTCATCACATTTGTATTTTTCCGATTCATCCAACAACTTTTGGTGGTTCGATCGTGTTTCAAGATCAATCGGCTTTTCGATCTTTCCGCAATATTTGCAGTGGCACAGCTCGGCACAGATTTGATGCAGTTTGCAAGCACAACATGTATTTGTTACCGCGTAAAAGTTGTTTCGCCGCTTGTTCGCTCCTTTTCCATCGCGTTTTCCAAACCGGTTTCATAGCTAGTAACGACGTATTTGCACGCACGATATCACGTTTTGCGCATCCACGATTGAGAATCCTTTCATGATACGCGCATGGCGGTCTGACATTGACAAGTCTGCATCTTTGGGTGACAGAACGAAAAATTGATGTACATTAATGATTAAATTAATAAGTTTGATCAAGAGTGTGAATGGAGCGTTAATGATCCTAAATTTCTTCAGTGAATTATTATCCGTTCTGCCATTAAGAACGAATGAAAAAGATGCCCTAATCGGACAATAATAATGGCGAAGAGATATACGTCCGCATAAATTTTCATCTTTTATAAATCATTTTTATGATGCAACATATATGAATTGCTAGCAACGTATTGCCGCAGGCAGGCATTATCAAGATTATTTTTCAACGTATTGAATTACTCATTAGAAATTTCTTATCAGAACGACAGGTGCGGAGGGCAGCATCACGATGAACGGTCACGAAAGAAATCTCAGTGCCTTCAGGAAACTCTCCTGCTACATCATGCAGGATAATCAGCTTCACATGAATCTAACGGTAGCGGAAGCTATGAAGGTTGCAGCAAACCTTAAGCTCGGCTCACATATTAGCCAAGCAGAGAAAGAAGAAGTGGTAAGCTAATCCTCTTATCCGATCGTTTGCCTCGGGCGAACTCTTCAAAATGCACAAGGAATGCAATTGTTAATTTGTATATAGATATCCGATACATAGTAAATATTATAAAAATATTATATGTAGCAGTAAAATTCATCGCTATACTTGTTGCTTGTGTCATTTATTTCGCCACTGATGAAGAAATTATATTTTATTAAAAGGGAATCCGCTTAGTTACAACTAATTAGCGGCGTTATTTTGATTATATGAAACAAAAATTTAATATATTCTTGAAATCGGTTTGCATGTACTTCTGTCTCTTTGTTCTCAGTTGAGATGAATTAATATATACATAGAGAAAAATGTTTCTTTGGATTTAATAAATTTTTTTGAAGTTAAAGAAATTCTAAGCTTTTATTTGAATCAGAAATATTTATTTTACTATTTCAAATAATTATTTTTCCAGCAAACAATATGATTTAATTATGCAACGAAACAATCAAGTTTTTATTCAATAAAGTAATATGTAGTATAAAAAATATTTTTTTAACAAATATAAATAAAAGAAATACGTATACTGATTATAAAGAAACATTTTTCTTTGTGCATGTTTTTACATGCTATGGATTAATTAATTATTAACATGTTTATCGATTCTTATGCAGATCCAGGAAATCCTTGAAACTCTCGGCTTATCTGAACATCGCCATACTATGACCTCGAATCTGAGCGGCGGTCAAAAGAAAAGGCTATCCATCGCCCTGGAGTTAGTGAACAATCCCCCTATAATGTTCTTCGATGAGCCAACTAGGTAAATTTTAATTCTTAAATACATAATTCATTATTTACAACCGTGCTTGCATAAATTTGAAAATTAATTTTGCTTCTGAAAATCAACTCTGCCTATTTTTAGTATTAATAATAGTCTCTAATTGTAAGTATCAATTCAGGTAAACACATTGCATCGAGAAAAAAATTACGATGTTTCGCTTATTGTCCATAAATCACATACTATACTGTAATTTCGATTCCCCGTGTACACAATAATTTTAATTAAAGAATTTTTGCGATATGACTTGTTGTCAATGAGAATGAAGGCTAAAGAGAACAAAGAAGACGAACTGAGAAAGAAGTGTATACGTACAATGCCCAAGAACGTATTCCGAGAATTTGATTGAATAAATCTCCAGTTGATCAACCTATAGGAAATCTAGTAACGATCTCTTTTCGATCTAACTTTCTCTAAATGAGACGAGAGAAACTTCGCTTTTCCTCAACAATTTCCTTGATCCTCGAATCTTGAGCTTGGTACGATCAATGTCAGCAGGATATCCCTTACCGTCTTTTTACAAGGTTACAAGGAAGTAAGCGAATTTTTTTAGATTCGATAAATGCAGATTTTAATAAATGCAATTTATGTTGAATTTCTCCTTGCAACTTTCAAAGAATATCAGAATGTAGTCTGTTATCATGTTCCAGATTCACAACTCCATGACTACATCTTGCGATATATAAACGACAATTTTTTATTTTAAAACTGTCAAGTCTGTGTTACCGAAGATTAAATAACTTGGATTAATTAAAATTTTATGCCTCTTACTTGCTATCGCCCTGAAAACTGATTCACATTTTAAATCATGCATTGATATATACAGCAAAACTGATTTAAATGATTATTTGAATATCTCACTTACGTTAACCGAAATGAAATACAAAAGGGCGTAAGCCGGAGCACAGCCGGAGAAAGTAAACTCTGTTTTTGAAACGTTTCTTTTGCGTCGGCGACTTTCACTGAGAAATTCCGACGCCGTACATTGGAATTTTTGCATTTACAATGAGCGCCGCAATTTATTCCACGAATTATTGCACGCGATACTTTTAATAGATGATCTCATTTGTCCGTGTTTGCGTAGCGATATAAATAATTTTCATACTCATGCTGTTCAAAGTTTAAGTTCGATTTCCAGATTTATAGTATCAAGTCTCCTCGGGACATTCTTTTCGCAACCGGTTCTGTAAGGGTTACTAGGTATTAATTTCTTTTATGATGACAAAAAAACGATATAACGCAGATAAATCGTGACCGGTCCTTTCAAGGTCCGTACTTGGATTAAGAACTTGGTCTTCTTCACCTTAAAAAAAATCTCACTCTCACTTCGCATGTTAATCGTTGGAAAAGAAAAAACTTTTAATGAGTCTTCTTTATTAGTACGGATATTTCGTGTGGATAAATAAATAAATAAATAAATCAATATATATATATATAATTGTTTTTTCACGCTGTCACAAATATATGCTAGCAAATATGAAGAAAATATAAGTATACTGTAGCGATACTGAGATTGGTTTGATCCGGTTATTTATAGCGGTCTGGATTCGTCTTCCTGTTTCCAATGTATCTCGTTATTGAAAACTCTGGCACGTGGTGGCAGAACGATAATATGTACCATTCATCAGCCCAGTGCGAGACTTTTCGAGATGTTCGATGCTCTCTACACGTTGGCCGAGGGTCAATGTGTTTACCAAGGTTCTACATCGCAACTGGTGCCTTTCCTAAGAACAATTGGCCTTAATTGTCCAAGCTATCACAATCCGGCATCATTCAGTAAGTACTGTCAAATGACACTAATGTGCTGGTATTTTATACAAGAGAGATATAAATTAAGAAAAATAATTTCGAAAGAATTATTTGTAAGGTCTACTTTTATTTATAATAGGAATTGAGAATTTTCTTTTCATTATGCAAACATTTATGGTATGTTTTCATCTGTTTTTCAGTCATTGAGGTGTCATGCGGCGAATACGGTGATAACATTAAGAATTTAATCAACGCGATAAATAACGGCAAATACGATATACGCGACGGCCACCCGTTCCCCGAGACGAAAGAGGGAATGAATAATTGCACCGCTGCAGCGAGTATTTTGAAGAACGGTGATCACTTGGATAAATTGAAAATCAAAGACAAAAATGACGTTATTAATCTAGAGGAAAAATTTCCGGAAGGGAAAATTAACGAGATTAGTAATGGAAAACTCATTCCCGGCTACGCTACAAATGACATTGCTAAACAAGGTATATCATATTGTTTTATATCTCGATAATGATGTCTGCAACGTGATGATTTTTTAGTCGTATAAATAATTTTAATATAATTTTTGCAATTAAGAATTAAGGCCTTAGCTGGAGAAAAGTCGTCCTATGTAGATCTTGGCTTCTTCGTGATTTCATTATAGTTGTAATTTTTGAAGGTGATCTAATTAATATAAAGTAATGTGAATATTAAAATTAATATTTTAGCGTTGGATGTGGCAATATCTATGGATCCGGATAAGAAGGATAATGCCAATGTAGCCCTACTCGATGAATCCATTGTAGTTACACCAGAAAGATATCCCATATCTGAATTCAAACAATTTTACATTATTCTGAAACGTGCTCTACTCTTCAGTCGTAGAGATTGGGTAGGTATTTGAAAAAATAAATCATATTTCTCTCTCTCTCTCTCTCTCTCTCTTCTCAATTTTTAGATATTGTTCAATATTTAGATATTGTCTAATATTTCCTTTAATATATTTACAGACTCTCATGTATCTTCGATTCTTCGCTCACGTTCTGGTAGCGGGATTAATTAGCGCGCTGTATTACGATATCGGTAATGATGGCGCCAAAGTACTTAGCAATCTGGGATTCCTGTTTTTCAACATGCTGTTCCTCATGTACACTTCCATGACAATCACAATTTTGTCTTGTAAGTCGCCTACGATTTAGACTTATCATACTTATTACTTTCGTGAAAATCATCATGAAAAGCTGATTTCACGGTGATTTTCATGACTTGTCTATAAAATACTCATTTCTTTTTTATTTGTAGTCCCGCTGGAAATGCCCGTGCTTTTGAAAGAGAATTTTAATAGATGGTACTCTCTCAAGTCGTATTACTTAGCGATTACCCTTTCGGATATACCGTTCCAGGTAAGATCCGAGTAACAATGCAAACTAAATGTATGTAGCAGTTGTGTAACGAATAAATAGTTACTCTCGCGTTCTTTGCTTTTCAGACTATATTTTGTTTATTGTACGTCTCCGTCGTGTACTTCCTGACGAGTCAGCCTGCAGATATGACGCGGTTTAGCATGTTCATGGTTACCTGTCTACTGATTTCTTTCGTCGCGCAATCGGTGGGTCTCGTGGTCGGCGCGGCGATGAACGTGCAGAACGGCGTGTTTCTGGCGCCGGTGATGTCGGTGCCTTTCCTCCTCTTCTCAGGATTCTTCGTCAGCTTCGACGCGATTCCAGTTTATCTACGATGGATCACGTACCTCAGTTACATCAGATATGGTTTCGAGGGAACCGCTTTGACCATTTACGGCTTCGGCCGAGAGAAGCTGAAATGTTTCCAGGTAGGTTTAACGTCGTATTCGGGACGTTGATCGTCGCGGACAGTCAGAATAATATCGCTGAATTTTCTGTGCGTATTTTTAGGTGTACTGCCACTTCAAGAATCCGGAAACGACTCTGGAGGAACTGGACATGCTCGACGCTGACTTTACTTTGGATATTCTCGCCCTTCTGCTCATCTTCGTCGTTCTGAGAATCGCTGCGTATCTCTTCCTGCGTTGGAAAATCAAGACCGTCCGGTAGATTATCGGCGTGCCTATAAGCATCTTGTAAAATCAGATGTGGTTGCGAGTGACAAACAAGTCACAAGTGTTAGCACAAGTGTTACCTTTTACCGCGTAAAATTGCGCAGATAACAACGGACGCACTTTTTGTAATCGGTAATCTCATAATGATATTGTAAAATGGCGATACGAAGACTCGGTTCCGGCGCCTCACAACACAAGTTAAAATACAAGAAATTTTACGCGAAAACGGATTTCCGTGGCTGAGAATTCTCACGGATTATTATTCGCCGAGGCATCGAAAAGGCATTGGTATATCTCGAAAGTACCACAAAGTATGACTTATTTTCTTTCGTGTTGTTGAGCTTTTAGGGTTGCTGAGTTTAGTTGATATATAGGATCAATGCTAATGTAACTTATTTATATAATTTAGTTTAGTAATAATGACGGCTGATAGTTACGATTGTAATATATTTATCCAGGGTACTATTCTGTAGTATACATGTACGCGAGCACTACCGTTCAAAAGTTTGGAAGCATACTTTTTAGTTAAACCAAAGATCTTTTGTTCAAAGAAGCCACCTATGATAAAAGTTATTGTATATTTCAACTTTGTAAAAAACATTTCTCTTTCTAGCTACATTTCTTATAAATTTTTTATTTTGTCGAATTTTGCTTATGCACTGCTTCCAAACTTTTAAATGATAATATGTATATATATACATATATATATATATATATATATATATATACAGCAGAAATATGTATCTTCCTTTTTTACTGTATCAGTATGTATGTACACATTTTCAGTACACGTTAGAATGCAACCAACACACATCGATCTTGAATTTATTGTCGAGTAAATTCAAAAGTTTGTCAAATAAATTCATACGATACGCAATAATTTTGATACATTATGAATTACTTCGAATATAATGAAAATTTAGAATAGTTTCGAATATTAATCGAGACAAAAAATATTTGAAGATATTTTGAGAATTTTGAAGGTTTTGGGAAACATATCTTTTTCTTTTAATACCTTGTGTTATTTCAAATTGTTATCCATTTTGCAAACAGATTGGTCTTATTTCTAAAAATTTTAAACGTATTCAAATATCCCAAATAAAAGTTCAAGAGTTCTAAAACTTTCAAAAATTTTTAAAAATTTTCGAGATCTTTCAATCTTTTAATTTTGAATAATATTCGAAACAATTAGAATCTTTACATGCTTGAACCGGTTGAAAAAATGTCGAAAGAAGAATTCGAACGTTTATCTTTAAATTATATGTTATTCGACGAAAACATAAAGCAAAAAGATCAACTTGTGTGGGATCTTTGAGAGGGACTTATCAATCGCCCTTGTCTATCCTTTGGACAATGGACAAATACGAGGCCTTAATCGACGTATTTCACGAGCGACCACTCTAATTTATCCAATGGCTGTGAATTTCATGATGCAAAAAAAAGAGAGAAAATCAAATGTGAATGCTTGTGTTCTTAAAATTATTGTTCGGACGAAACGATGAACGTCCGATTTAGACACACGAATTTCTATGTATCTTGCCAGATTAATTTTATACTAATCAGATGTTTCTGATGCTTTACAAAGAACGGTGATTTTGACAGACTATGTCGAAACGAGCGTTTACGCATTCCTATAACAGCTTATGAATATTTGCAGCCACATTTCATCGCCGAAAATAATACGGCGAGCGAATGTATGTAAAGATATTCCTTTAACGGCTTATCATGCGTAATGAACGAATTTCTTCTGCGTTCATTCTACATTTGTGCCAGTTTAAAAGCAAAAATCAAGTTTTTATAAATTTCTAAAAATGAATTGTTGATTCATCATGTTGAAATTTTGTTTACGAATTACTACTATCTTTCATACGCAGAACGTGAAATTACTCTTGTAAATAAACGTGAACCCTGATCTTTCTCGTGTGAAATCGTAGAGTGATAGAAAAAATAAAATTACTAAAGACGGGAGAGAAAAAGATCGATTTATAGAAGATAATATACGAAGGTATATAATTGTAAATTAAAATATAAAGTGCTTGTTTGTATATTGTCATAATTCATCAAAGTTAAGGATTTGAATCAGCAATTAAATTACAGATACGATTATACTAATACGATTATAGCGCTCAAACAGTTAAATAATCCTTACGTGTATTATTACCTAAATGAAATGAACAATAATCAATCGATGACATAAACGATTGTTAATATAAATATACTTTTATAAAATAAGATTCGTCGAGATGCGCACGTACCTAATTATGCCCTTTTGGCATGATTGTTAATAAATGGTTAACACTATATGTACGATAATAAAATATGCTTTTCATAATATGATAAATTTCAATAATCTTTGCTATATAATCGTTTTTTTTTATCCTTATATCCTATACGAAATATAAATCTATTAAATTTCTTTATTTTGATCTTTATTTAGAAGATTAAAAATACATACAAAATATTTTAATATCGCATCATGACACAATATTAATCACACGTGTCACATAAAGATAATTTTTTCATAAATTTTTCAACTTTTGACTAAATAACTGCAAATTTATATCTTATATTTTCACATTTGGCTATTTTCTTATTTGATGATATTTACTGAATTTTATTATCCCTATAATTTTCTATCCAAAACCTATACATCTTAAAGAAGACAGCATGATAAAATATCTGTCGTAATAATTTTATGTTGTGATTATTAATAATGTGACTAAATGACAGATTGAAAATTCAAAGAACGAAATATATAAGATTAACTCTTAACTACTGGCGTACGTCCGTGAGACGTCGCGTAAAATGTTTTTTTGAAATAATTTATTACACGTTGCGCGCACGACATTGCCCCTTCATGTTTTTTATACCCTTAATATAATGTCAATGGTCTAAATAATTATTACATAAACAAATATTTTTTTATACCTGTCGCAATATCTGTATACGTCTCCCAGACGTACGCCAGCGTTTATGCTACTAAAAAACACGCCAGTAGTTAAGGGGTAATATGTAAGGTGATACATTAATTTCACAGAACGTTTATTTCAATATCTTGTAATTGAATTTACATGTCATAAACTCCGCATTTAATTAATGTAATATTTGAATTAACTCGCGAATAAAAAATTGGCAGTAATAATTCTGAAACAAATTGTATATGCGACGATTTAAATGAAGTTTCGTGGTACTTTTTTATGTATGAATAAATTTACTGCTTATATAATTTTACACGTGTCATAAATTGGTGTGTTACGGATGAGAGATAATTTATCAAAATAAGCAGCTCACACTGTTACATTAGCGTTTGGATAAGATTACTTTAATAGCTTATAATCATACGTTATTGTTTAAGAACGTGAAATCTTCGTTGTTTTATTAGTGATAACTAGTTCTGCACGTGTATGTCGTTAAAGATGCATGAAAATGTCAGAAATTATTACGGCAACTCGAATCAATTATTATTTTTTTACACATACATGAATAATCGCAAGTATGTTGCAAAGATCATTCCTAAAGTCATCATTCAAAATAATGCAGTGTCTTCAAATTGCGCATTTACAAATCTGCTCTTTTGTTTTAGTTTCAAGATTTTTACAGGAAAGAAATGTAATACAGCTGATAATTAGTTAACCCCTTCACTGTCAGTGACGCATATATGCGTAAAAAAAAAATCGTGCCATTTTTGCTTTATGACGCATATATGCGCATTTTGAAAGCAAAAATAGCACGATTCTTTTTTGACGCATATATGCATCACTGACAATGAAGGGGTTAATTAATTTTTTTTTGTGAAAACTGACGTGAAACAACGAAAACAAAAAATCTTTCTCATTTTCCTAAAATTATCAACGGAAGAATACGTTACAAATGCGTGATGTGCAATTTATGAGGATTATAATACATTATCTATTATATTTTTCTTTAATAGACATTATGCAAAATAATAAAACATTTTATATGCAAGTAGTGTAAAAATAAAGACTTTCAATTTGCATTGTTTCAATATAAAGCAGGACTTGTGCTACTTTTAATATTATAACGTTATTATCATCCTGTTCTGATATTTTTCAAATTAATTTCAAACAACGGAAGACATTAAATGATAATTATTAAAAAATAATTATATTAATTATTTTATCGCTTAAGCCGATGACATCAGCAATCAATGAAGAAAAATAGCGATGACGAAATTCGTTCATCAGACACCAACTGCAATAATAATTTTTTAAAACCGTATTCACAATTTCTTTATAAAAGTCTACGACGATAGCGTCTGATAGCGATATGCATCGCCGACAATTATGCTCGTTTTTTATCAACGCCTCGTGTCGCTCTACTACTGGCACTAAGAAAAATGACGAGGAATATTACATTGAAATTAAATACATGCGGACGTGGAAAGAACAACACAGATGTGTGTTCTCCCTTCACCGGAAAACGTTGTTATCGTTGTATAAAATTATCATATGTTTATGTTAAGTGCCAGTTCACCGTAAGATTCACGCCGTACAGTCCAGCTGACATTTTGTTATTCAACACGACGATCTATCGCAGGGTTTTCTTAATACTTTCTTAATACCATTGCAAGAAAATCCATAACGCTCATGATTGATTGGTAGAGAGAAGTGCGCAAATGTTTATCGTAATGTAATCATTGATTATGCATGATAATCCTTATCAGTTATCACATTTCGATGATTAATTTCCGATATACATTCTGAAGAATAATCAATGCAATCGATTCAAGTTTTTACTAGCATACATATAGTGATGTAGATCTAATTCGTGATTGAATTAATAGTCAGATAAATTTATATTAAATTTTCTTATCATTTCTCAGACATTCTATCTATCTCTGACGACTCAAAAATATTTAAATCTGAAAAGATGGATAAACGTTTATAGTTATTCTTTTTTTTAATAACTGACTGACCTTTGCGAAAGGAATAAACAAAAGTTTTTCAACATTCCTCTCAAAGTTGAAAGATTAAATAAGATGGGTCATTCTCTAACGACGCTCGTGCGACGCGAGTACTTGGTTATACCAGATGTTATGTATATGTTTTGAATAATATAATACTGATAACGATTGCAGAAATTTTATTAATACAAAGTCGAACCGCAATTATTTCTAAATCGAACACCATTATCGGTAATGTATACGCGAAAATGCAAAAAAAGAAAGACCAGGAGAGGTCACTCTGAATCTTAACAATTTTATTTCCTCGAAAGCTCTTTCAAAAAAGATTAAAATACACAATATTTGCTACAACTGTCTCGGTAAAATCGTACAGCAATTAATACTCAGACATTATATATATTATATTCCATATGATGTACGATGTATCGCTTGCAGATAATACAACTATTATCAATAAACAAGAAAATTAATGACTTTATTCAATAAATCGATGAAGTCTGTTTATTAAATTTAGATAAAATGTATTAATAAAAATGTCGCGTGGGATGTGTATCGAATACAGATCGTTATAAAGACAAAAATATTCACTTTTCTAAATTCTATATGAATTAGCGTAATCTATTCCAAATAAACTCAAGAGAAATTCTTTCGAAAAGAATTCCGTAGAATATAAGATATCTTTTTGTATTTGAAAGAGCTCAGAATTGATGATATAAAAGTGAATTCTTTTTTAATTAAAATGTTTTTAGAATAGAAATGGAAAATGAATTAATTTCATTCTTTTTGCATTCTCTGTGCTATCTGAGCAAGTAATGGTAGCTCGAACGGATAACGAGCCACAAATGAGACACATCAATTTCCTCTGTCATCATTTTCATCGTTTTATCTAACAGTTATCACATAAACTGTGCGTGTAGTTTTTCACCGATTTCTTAATACGAATAAAAGACTATATAATAAGTAGGTATAATAAAGATTGATGAAATCATGAAATATCAAATTAAACGAAAAGGTAAAGGCGCAAAAACAAAATGTTGGCGCTAAAAATGTATTTAAATAAAATATAAAATAAACGTTTCAACCTATCAGTTTCAGTATACTGAACGTAATACAATAAATTCCAAGAAATTGTAGGAAATGTTAGGAAATGTTAGGAATATAATATTAAAATAGTTATAATTTAAATTGTAAAAATCCACGACAGGTGGATGGACGGACAAGAGATTAGGAAATCAAAATGATGTACCAAGAATAAAATGTTAAGTTACAAGTTTCTCTACGGAGAAATCAGAATAAATCCTAATAAAAGAGTTAAATGACAAAGTTGATCCGCATTTAATTAGGTATACCAGGTGTGTCGGTAAGTCCTTTCCGGTTTTTTGGAGAGATAGCGCCAGCCACAATTATGTGAGGTTATAATATGACACATATATGATTTTTTTCTACAAACCTTAACCTCATAACTACGCAAGTTACGTTCCGTAAAAATAACATAGTTTGAGTTTTATACCTGTTTAAAAATGTCAAGTTTCGTGCCTGATAACGTGCATTTGCGGCACGCATTACTTTTCTTGTTCAATCAACACAAAAAAGCCGCTGAAAGTCATCGTTTACTGGTAGAGACTTACGGGGAGCATGCTCCAACCATAAGAACCTGTGAAACTTGGTTTCGACATTTCAAATCTGGCGATTTCACCGTTGAAGACAAAGAACGTCCTGGTAGGCCAAAAACATTTGAAGATGAGGAATTGCAGGCGTTAACCTGGAGAAACAGTTAATGCTGATCGCTACATACAACAATTGTTCAATTTGAACTGTGCATTGATCGAAAAACGTCCACAATACGCTCAAAGACATGATAAGGTCATTTTGCAACATGACAATGCGCCTTCTCATACAGCCAAACCAGTCAAAGAAGTGTTGAAATCATTCGGATGGGAAGTTTTATCGCACCCGCCGTACTCTCCGTACTTGGCTCCATCCGACTACCACCTTTTTGCATCGATGGGTCACGCGCTTGGAGACCAGTACTTCGCCGATTACGAAGATGTCAGAAAATGGATCGATGAATGGTTTAGCTCAAAGGAAAAACAGTTCTTTTGGAACGGCATCCATAATTTGCCTAAGAGATGGGCAAAATGTGTAGAATCGAATGGTCAATACTTTGAATAAATATATTTAACCCTCCATTGTAAATAACGTGTTTTATTTAGCGAAAAAACCGGAAAAGACTTACCGACACACCTGATATATCCAATGAAAATATTACTTACAGATGGTAGAAAAAAAGAACATTTCAGAGCAGCTTAACATGCGATGTAAAAGTAACAGAGCAAAGTTAAAAGGCTGGAATTGTTGGGAATGCAAAGAAGTAATACAATATTAACAATATTATAGTTATGTGAGATATGAATAAATATATAAATAAATAAATATAAATATATAAATAAATAAATATACATATTTTTCTCATAAATCATGATATTTGATTTTTAGTATTATAAGAATTTGTCATTATCAAAAGAAGAATTACAAAAACGGAAGTATCAATGCTCGTGACATCGATACAAATATGAACGACCAAATACACCAGAAGGTTTTTGGGATCCGGAATTTCCTGAGGCATTATCAAACACTTATAAGACAGAATAAAAGATGAAATGTTTCGTCATTTGAATTTGATTTTTAAGGTTTCATTATGCCTCGTGATAGAGAAACATTATTATAATAAGACGTATATCCTTTAGTTAATGTATTAAATAACCAAGTGATGGCTCGTAGCTCCATATTATTATTTTTTTGAAATTATATTTATAATGTTAACTCACTGTCTGTTTGTCAGTCAAGATGACAGTCCCAGGAATATACATGTACGATTAAAATTAAATTAGATTGAATAAGAGCAAAATAAAAATACAATACATACGGTACAACGGTTTCACACATGAGTTAACATTATAAATATAATTAAAAAATAATAATATGGAGCTACGAGTCATCACTTGGTTATTTAATACATTAACTAAAGGATTGTATACGTCTTATTATAATAATAAAGTTTCTCTACCACGAGGCTTAATGAAACCTTTTGACTGACAGTCAAAATGACAGTCAAAATTACTATCATGGGACGTAATGCTGTCATATTGCCATTATTTTGATCACTCATTTTGACATCATACTTCTCATCAATTTTATGACACTGTGACGACAGCTTAGTGCTGTCATCACTAAGTTCCCCCGCCAACGCGGCCTGCGCGAGTAGCACGGCCCCACCACAGTCCGACGCGTGGAGGGGGTCGCCGATCGGGTATATAAACCGGCTCGCGACGAGAGCCGGCACCTTTTCCGTATCAGAGCTCCTCCGATACCGGCTTTAGGGAGTCACCTAAAGCATCCTAGAGATCCTACCGCAGCAACTACCTGACTGCGATCCCAGTCGACGCCGAGGGTGTCACCTCGCCGAGCCACCAGGTGTCACCGGCGCTCGATCCTGACGCAAACCGAGTCGACGACGAGGGTGTCACCTCGCCGAGGCACCGGGTGTCACCGGTGCTCGATACTAACCGAGTCGACGACGAGGATGTCATCTCGCCGAGGCACCGGGTGTCACCGGCGCTCGACACATCGTGAACCGAAGCTCCGACT
Organism: Tetramorium simillimum; assembly: GCA_011636635.1. Lineage (NCBI taxonomy): Eukaryota > Metazoa > Arthropoda > Insecta > Hymenoptera > Formicidae > Tetramorium > Tetramorium simillimum. The sequence continues at coordinate 2,276 of VBVQ01003245.1, read as the reverse complement.
CCGCGACGCATACAAAGTATCCGATCCGGAGCACGTCCACCAGGACGTAAGACGCGGCCTCCGCTGCCGTTTTGTATATTGTTCCTGGGACCGAATCCTGGGACCGACGAGCCGTCCGAGGCACGCGAGAATCACCTCGTTACAACACTTTGACATCATTTTGACTAGGTTGTTTTCACTGAGTATACATATGGAATTCTACAATTTTGTAATAAGTAAAAAAATTAGTTTTTTATAAATAAGTATAAATATAATTTTTATAAATAAGTATAAAAATAAGTCTTGTAACGATGCCTGTGCGGAATCGTTACGAAACGGCCGGCGACTACCAGTCGGCCACCGCCCGACCGGCCATCCGTCGGGCAGGGATGCGGGGCGCATTGCGCCCCAAACCTTTTAATACAATTCACAAAAGTTAATTCGCAGGTTTCTAAATAATAAAGCCCAAGAGCCAGGGCAATACGAACACAGCCGAGCGCGGCCGATCGGATACGAACTCAGACAACCGCGACCCGTCTCCGAGCGCGCACGAAGGCACCCGACAACGCTCGAGCACCGTACTTGCGCGCCAAAACCAAGTGCGGCCGGAAAAGGCCGAGCAGGCCCGAAGTGCCTCCACCAGATTCAACCGCGCCTCCGACACCTCTCCGCGCCCCGCTGACCACGGTCCGGGGTATATAAAAGGGCCACGAAAACCAGACCAGCCACCAGTTCCCGAGTGAGGCTCACCCGACGCACCCGTTGCAGAAGGTGAACTTCACGACTCCCGAACTAAACCGTCGGCGAATCCCCGCGATAGAGGCGTAAGCCCCGCCGTCGCCAGTACTTTCTGACTCCGACAAGCATTCAGACCGTCCACCCGTCCAAGCTTCGCCTCTCCCGCAAGTTTCACGAACACGCTGACGATCTCATCGTCAGCTTCCCGGAACACCCGGGCGCGGAACGCAAGGAAGTCCGACCCAAAGACCTGTCCACCGTTTCGCGAACACGCCGATCTCATCGTCGGCTTCCCGGAGCACCCGGGCGCGGAACGCGAAACTCCCATCTCAAAAACCTGTCCGCCGTTCCACGAACACGCTAACGATTTCATCGTCAGCTTCCCGGAGCACCCGGGCGCGGAACAGGAAAACACCTGTCCACCCAAAAACGTAAAGCGCGCTGACGATTTCATCGCCGGCTTTCCGGAGCACCCGGACACGGAACCTCCAAACAATATCCCTCCACCAGGATATACCACGCTGACGATTTCATCGTCGGCTCCCCGGAGCACCCGGATCCGATCCACGACCTAAGACCGGCGAATCCACCGCGGCCCGTTGCTACGGCCATATCGATCACGTGCCCGTAGATCACGCGTTGCTACGGAAACACTGACGCTCCATCGCACCGCGAAAACATTGTGCACATCACAACTCGAACCTAGAGTCGAAACTCAACCGCGTTTTATCACGACGCCTCATTTGTATATCATCATTGTAAATATCATCCACCATCGTCTATTGAAATAAAAACTCAAATTACAAACGAAAACCTTGTCTCTGGTATCTCAGGATCTGAAGATCCGCGATCCTGATCCCGGCGAGCTAGTCCGCGCGGAGAAAGTAAGATCGTTTCAGTCTTTCTTTTTTTAAAAGAAGTTTCAATTCTAAAAGGAAGTTTTAATTTACTACTTGCAGATGCTGTGAAAAAGCGATATAAAAATATTGATGATCGCATCATTGAAAACACAATAATTGATTGGTTCCGGCGAGCATCGGATAGAGTTCCGAAGATTCGCGATGAGGCGAAATAACTTCTACGTTCATTATTATCTCATAATTTCTTATAGTTTCTCATTCTATTTTATTCCATATCTATTGTATTGAAACCGCGGCCAGAACACTTCTAAAATTGATCGGGGACGTATTCTTTTCCCTCGACAATAAACAATCATAAAATTAAAATTTTTATAATTTTTAGTTAGTGAAATATATACACTGGCGCAAAAAAAAAACGGGACAAAAATTTTGATCGAATTTTAGTCAATTTTCAAAGTGACATAACTTTGCGAAAAATTATCCAAATTGGATGATTTTTTTTTAAATTGAAGAGTAAAGACTCTACTTTAAGAATTACTAGTTGAAAATTTGATTTAGTAAGTGTGATCTTTTTATATAGCATGAAAACTAAACATGTTTTTTTAATTGAAACATGTAAAATTTTGTCATCATTTTTCACAAGTTTCTCGTTAAAATCTTGCTAATATTCATCCAAATTCTTAAAGCTCATTCTTTTCT
>VBVQ01003244.1:0-12903 GCA_011636635.1 Tetramorium simillimum | reverse complement strand
GCTAAATTTTTACTTTAAAATATTGAAAATTGCCAATTATTCAATTTTAAGTGAAAAGTGACATTTTTTCCGTCCTTTTTTTCAATAATTTTTTTAACAATGTTAATTTTAAGAAATCGCTATAACTTTTGTTTATCCTTAAAATACATGACTTTAACTTCATTCAGAAATTTTTATGCAATAAAATAGTCAATAGCGTCGTTACAGCACATACTTAAAGGCACTGGGGTATGTCATACCCCCTGTGCGCTTTATGTAATTTTTCGGAGGTGTGCGCTTTAAGGGTTAAAAAACATTTTTAAAAATATTTGAAAGCATCGAAGACACATTTTTAAAAACATTAAAAATAATGGGATAAGTTTCTTTTTTTTCATTAAAAAACGTTTTTTACGGTTAAAAAACATTTTTTAAATATTTAATAACATTGTTTTAAAATTTAGAAAAAAGTTTCATAAACATTAGATAAACATTTGTTTTAATATTTAAAAAGATGTTTTTTAATGGTTTGATATAATGTTAGGAAAAATGTTTAATATTTAAGAAATTAATATATGATAAATTTCTTTCAATATCTACGAAAATTTTATATATAAGAGAAATATGGACAAAATGACATATACGGGTAAAATGATATACTACTGATATCTCAAGTACGATACATGTATGGTGATAGGTATGGTGATAGGTATGGTGATAGGTAAAATTGCATCACATGACCCTAGTATCGTGCTTTGACCTGCGTAAGCGTCATTTGTCACGTCCCAGTGGTTTAGGTGAGATAATATTTTGCCTGAGTAAAATATTAAGGTATCGAAGAATCTATTGAGTCTCAGGTAAATTTAACGAAGTATTTTCTTGTATTCTTTATTTTAATCAGATAAATTGTTGTATTAATATACGACGTTGTATTAATATAGAAAGTTATTACAATACAGTTTTCCTTTTATTCTATCATTTAGGTTATAACAAATATATAGTACAATTTGGACAAAATGACATACTATGGAAATTTAAAAAAAACAGCATTGAAAGGACCAGCTGAAAAAAAGGAACAGTACAAAATCAATTGTTCCAAGACACGAAAAATGTCGAAGAGAACAGTTTAAATTTTAAAGAAGCGGATAACGGCGATTATCTCTGTATTTATTGTAATGACTTATATTCTCAATCCAATCCCGAAGAATGCTATCTTCGATACGTAAAATGTGGGTAAAATGGGCTCACGCGACTTGTACTGGCAAGTCAAAGAAAATCAAAATAGTTATTTGCGAATTGTGCAATTAAAATATACTGTATGTCATTTTGTCTATATGGTATGGACAAAATAAATTTTCGTCGATGTTTTTTTAAAAAATTATATTTTCGTTATTTTTTAGTTATATTAAAAAGTAATTATTTTTGTTTTTAGAAAACATATCAAAGAAAAATTACATGTGATGTTAAAGTTCCTATCTTTATAAATTAAAAAGTAATACTGTAAAAGCAAAACCCTATGTCGTTTTGTCCATACTTCCCCTACTGATTGATTTAAAACAACTTTGTTATTTTAATGTCGTATTCTTGGGTCAATTCTAAGACGACTTTTTTCTCTACGAAAATTTTGTTCGAAGTTTACTTTTTGAGTCATAAGAAGAAATAGTTTGCAAATTACGGGTCGGATACAGAAGGTATGTAGACGATGCGATTCACCATCAGACACGGGCGCTTACGTGCAACGATAAGTTGTATACGATGACACACACATACACATTTTCTCTCTTGCTTTCTCGCTCTCTCACTCGCTTAAGGTACTTTTTCACGCTGACGCTCGACGCTTATTTTCAGCGTCAAGCGTCAGAGTGAAATGGTACCTTTATTTGTAAAAATTACCATTTAATATTCGATAACTTCGTATTATCGTGTACACCTGATCGTTGCACGTAAGCGCCCGCGTCTGATGGTGAGTTACGTTGTCCCTGCCTACCTTCTGTATCCGTCCTGTAATTTGCAAACTTTTTCCTCTTATAACTCAAAAAGTAAACTTTGGACAAAATTTTCGTAGAGGAAAAATCGTCTTAAAATTAACTCAGGAATATGATATTAAAATAGCATAAGGTTATTTTAAATCACCCTGTATGCATACGGTAAAAGAATTTAGTGTATTAAGATTTTAAAGATATTCCAAATATCCAAAGAAGTTCATGAGATTATTAGAGATCTATTGGAGATTATGCTATAGGTTAGGAGGTACAATAAATTAATATTACTTACCCTTCGTATCTAAACAAGTACTTTGTTCTTCTATCGAAAATGATGTTCATAAATCCTCTCTCTTCCTCTCCGTCTCTTTGTCTTTCTCTATAATTGATACAAATTTACACATAATACACACCTATACCTATCTACCGAACATGTCAGGTTGAGTATTTGTACATCAGGATATACAAAGTATAAATTAGTATTACTTATTTCTCAAACTTAAACAGATATCTTACTTATATCGAAAAATCAGTGCACATTAAAAAAAAACAATCGACTACAATTGCTGTTCTGTATGCACATGCACTTCTGGTTATGGCTGCTCAACACAGGATCAGGAATATTGGCTGTGTTCCAAAATTCACTGTCAATACTGAAAATCTATAGTGCACCTAACATATACTATAGATTTTCAACTCTGGCAGTGAATTTTGGAACACATAGATCGGCCGGTTTTTTCGCGTGCACGCACGTCAAATATATGGCTAATGCAATTAACAATAGAAAAGAGATCTTTATGTATACATAATGTTTCATAAATTTATAAAAATGTTAATATATTATATATTTAACATACACATACAATGCAAATAAATAGATAAAAAATTAAATAACCAGGGCTTCGATCATATAACTTTTCCATAGGATGGAAACGTGAAAGGTAAAAATTTTCACGTAAACGCAACAATTCCATTGGTTGGAATCCTAGAGTCCACGTGAAACTTTTCATGCTTCGAAAATTACATGATCAATATCCTGTATCTCATAATAAAATAATTGAAAAATGAAAAGGAAAGTAAAAAATAATTTATAAAATAAACCACATTTAAATTAAAATAAAATATTTTATTTGGCGGTTTTTTCTTATCCTAGCAATAAATTCTGCATGATTCCGCATTCCGTCAAATGAAATACTTTTTTTTTTTAATTTAAACATGTGTTTCATTTTATTTTATAAATTATTTTACCTTATTTTTCAGCTGATATTTTATTATTAAATACAGATTATTTAATTTTTTATATTTATGTATTATGTGTATGTCTCTCCGGTTCATACGATATGTTAGAATTGTTTAAATTTTTTTAGAATTTATGAGCGGAAGTTAGAAAATAATGATGATTTTTCCATTTTTTAAATTTTTATTTTAAATAATTAAATATAAACATTAAATCAATAAACGTTAAATTTCATGAAATAAACATTAAGAAAATGTTCTTTAATTGCAGTTTAAATAAATAATATACTGTGCGATAAATATAAAATTAACTTTAAATAAATGTTTTTCAAACGGTATTTTAAATAATACATTAACATATAATAATACAAATATTAACGAGAACGAGATCAAGATTGTCTTAATGCAATTTTTCTCTGCAAGGATATTGATTATTATATCTATCCATAATCTCAATCCGTCGGAGTTGGTCAATGTGCGCTGACATTTCGATGGCAGCATATCGTATTTTAAAACGGCTGTATTACAAATGGTTTTACCTATTTTTTCCATAATCTATCACTTGAAGTGCGAACTTACAAGTAAAACATGCGGCACGATATTCTTCATAAATGTATATGTACATACATACATACATACGCGTGTCAAATTTTCAAAACGATATATTTTCATGAAAAATTGACATAGCGACACTCGATGAAAACTGATCTTCTCTGTTTCGAGTTCTACAAATGCTTACGTAAAATACTTATATGTATATTTTTATAAAAAAATTATATACATATACAATAAGAAAAGACAATAAATATGAAATATAATGAAGAATTGCGAAAGGAGATGATAAAAATGCTTCAAAAGAAATATATTAGAAATATGAAACAAATGCCAAAAAAAGTCTTTCAGAAAATGTTATTAAAAAATTGTCTTATCTCAACAAATGTACTAGGCTATTCAGATAAATGTAATAAAGATGGGTATACAAATAGTCTTAAAAATAAATTGTAAAATAAAGAAACTAATAATGGGATTTATTTTTTATTTTAGATTATTAAATATGGTATACCTTATCCAAATTTTGTACTGATTGCCTATCTATACTTATTGATAAGAGAATTGTATTGTGTGTTTAATTTTTACATAATTAAATATGAACTATAATTATTCTTATCTTTTGTCGTCTATGATCCAAGTTTACTATCAAAGGTTAATAACTTAAATATAGAAATAATTATACATGTGTATATTTAAATTTTGTTAAATTTATTACAAAAAATATAAAAAGAACAGAAACCTTTCTTGCAAAATAATTTGAGTGTAATGTGTAAAATTAAAATTTGGTAAATAGCTCATTAGTAGGTATTGGCAGATTATTTCTTATCTACAAATCCAGAAAACAAATCTGAGTAATTGACAATTAATATTACATTATGAAAATTAACAAATATTAACAGATAAATCGGTATGTATGCGTGTAAAAGTTTCGATTACGAATCTGAATGAGCGTATTCTATATGATAACATTATCTAAATTTGAACGCTCAAAAATTGTTGTAGCCTGGATAGAATTTTTAAATGAAAATCTTTATTAATTAATCTTACGTTGTTAAAATATATTATATTGATGCAAATCCTAAATACACAGAAGAATTTACAAATATTAAGTATACAAAAGTAATATATAATATAATATCGATCGCGCAAATTTTACGGATGAAAAATTAGTTATGATATTTTCTGTGAAATTTCCTTTGTGTCTAAATTCAAACTTTCTATTCTTGTCGCAATATCATCCGTCGATTTTATGATATTTGTGATCGAATTTTTATGAAATTTTTCTCGCAAAATTTCTGTCGTTTGGCTGGTTATTTCGTTCCATGAGAAAGCGATATCTTCTTCCCGACATAATCGACTACAAACGACAAATCTAGCAACAAGTTTATGTTGATAGTTGCCGACGATGAGATAAACTTGTTTTCTGGTCTGCAGACGATGTAAAAGTTCTTTTGTCAAATTGTTATCACCCTGAAAAGAGGAATAATCTTTTAGTTGTAAAAATCTTAAAAATAATTCAATAATGTTATAATTATAGTTGAAATTATAATTAAGAGAGAGAGAATTCTGTCTATAATTAAAACTATTTAAAAAATTTAATATTATAACATAAATGATTAATTAATTATTTAAAATAAATAGAAATAAATTTATTTAATTAAAACAGAAATTTATGAATAAAACAATAAAAATCTATGATATAAAAGTCTATGATTAAATTTTTATTTGCACATTGATAAAAAAGCTTAAAAGTTACAAAAAAACATACTTTGATACGAAAACAGACAAGGCCCATAACGACTTCAGTGACTATTTCGAATCTATCATCCGATCTGACGTATTTCTCAAAAAGCTTTGCTAGTTTCATGGTATTTCTAATATGCTCCTGAAGTCCTTGCACTCCATAAATACGCATAACAAACCACAATTTTAACGATCGAAAACGTCGTCCCAATGGTATCTGCCAATTCTAACATGTTCAATTAATTTGTTAAAAAAAGATGAATCGTTTTAAGTTAATTAAGACAGAAATATTATGTTAGCAAAATTTATAAAATCTTACTCTATAATCCGGTACAAGTCCTTCCTTATCGTGGGCAAGATATATTCTGTTAACACTGAACGTTTCTACAAGTCGTCTTGAATCTTTTACCCTAAAAATAATGACGAATTACTACAAATATAAGTTTATCTCATAAATTATATTATCATTATTATCTCTTATTTACAAATTTTTATTTTAACTAAATAAAGGGTATAGCCGGATAAGGGCTCAATTTGGACGCAGAACGGAAATCGGACCGGACCAATACTACCTTATTTGGTATAAAAAATCGGACCTTCTCGCCAAGTTTTAGCTCTCAAAATCCATTTCTTTGCGACATGACTTCAAAAAAATCTTTTTTTAGATTTTTTCACTTTTTTCGCTGTAACTTGATCAAGAAAGAATCTTTTCTAACTTATCACTAGAGAGACTTTATCACTGGAGAGGAATGCTATTGAAATCAATTGTTTCCGACCACTTTCGAACTGCTTTTTCCTGCCTTTTTCTAAACGGAAAAAGAATTTTTTGCCAATTTTTTCAATTTTTTGGTATGAAGCCTTGAATCTGGAAACTTTTAACCACTTTCATTCAATTCTTTATAAAAAATTACGTAAGAACATGCCTTTTTAAATCGAATTAATGTGGTGCGCCAGCTCCGGTAAGTTTAAAAAGGCGCAATTTTTCTTTTCTTTTTACGTATTTTACGCTGAACGGGTATTTGACTGTTCCTGGGTAATTTCTAATCACTTTCATTTGATTCCTCGTCGAAAGTTACGTAAAAATATATTATTTTGGATCGGATTAATGTGATGCGCCAGCTTCGGCCAGCTTAGAAAAGCAATTTCATTTTTTTTTCATGTTTCTTACGTCGAATGAACATTTGACAGCTCCTGGCCAATTTATAACCACTTCTATTCCATTTTTCGTAAAAAAAATCGCGAAAAGAATACATCCTTTTCAACCAATTCTCAATAGTGTGCTTGTCTCAGCACGCGCAAAAAGACGTAATTTTTATATTCTTTCATTACGCTCAGCATGATTTTAGATCGCGAGGACGTCATACGAATTTATTCAGACGTTCATATCATATTATTGAAGAATTGAATGTTCTCGCATTCACTAATAATATTAAAACCGCCATTCACATGTTTTATACATAAAAAAATTGCTCATTTAAATTTTAAAATAATAATTTTAGTGTATCGTTAATAATAATAAAATTGTACGAGAATGGTTTATAAAAAATATATCCTTTATTTTCTGCATTAACATGAAATCAATCCAGATTTAGACGGAGAAAGAGAAGATGAAGATATAACGATGAAAAAGAAAGAGAAGAAAAAGAAAAGTTATAAATTGAATATTTCACGAAGATTAAATATTGTGAGAGAAGGTTTAAGTACAATTTCGGAGAATTTGTTTTTTTAGTAAAAATATATTAAGATTAATGATGAAATATTGCAATTATTCGATTTTTGTTATTCTATTAATTGCTGTCCTATCTTCTTGGTTTACGTTACTACATATCGACATTATTATTGCAAATGAGTAACTTTTCATGTATAAAACAGGTAGAAGGGGGTTTTTAAATTATTAGTAAATGCGAGAACATTCAAATTCTTCAATAATATGATATAAACGTTTAACATGTCGAGCGCGAAATTCATGAAAGTATGTAAAAATTACATCCTTTTGAGCTTGCCGAAACAAACACACTATTAAAAATTGGTTGAAGAAGGTGTATTCCTTTCGTAATTTTTTATGAGAAATGGAATAAAAGTGGTTAGAAATTGCCTAGGAATCGTCAAATACTCGTTCGGCGTAAAACACGTGAAAAGAAGAGAAAAATTACGCCTTTTTAAACTTACCGGAGCTGGCGCACCACATTAATTCGATTCAAAAAGGCATATTCTTATGTAATCTTTGACAAGGAATTGAATGAAAGTGATTAAAAGTTTCCAGATTCAAGGCTTCATACCGAAAAATTGAAAAAAAATGCCAAAAATTTTTTTTCCGTTTAGAAGAAAGTCCAGGAAAAAGCAATATTAGTTCAAAAGTGATCGAAAACAATTGATTTCAATAGGATTTCTCTCCAGTGATAAAGATTCAATAGAAAAGATTTTTTCTAGATCAAATTAGAGCGAAAAAAGTTTAAAAAAGAATTTTTTAATGTTATGTCGCAAAGAAATGAGTCTTGGGAGCTAAAACTTGGCGAGAAGGCCCGATTTTTCATACCAAATAAGGTATTGGTCTGGTCCGATTTCCGTTCTGAGCCCAAATTGACCCTTATCCGACTATACTCTTTGTTTTTATTTAATTCGAAAATTAAAATTTTGAATTCTATTTTTGTAAATTCCTAATAAATTTAAGTTAAATATTTTAAAAACATAAATTTTATCTATCTTATTTCCTCTATTAGAAAATATGTAAATTTAGTCCAAGTTTAAAGAACTTTAATATTTACCTATTATACCGGAAGTGTAGTGAAATATTATAAAAAAATTCACAAACATTTAAGAAATTTACTTAAATATTTGATTAAATTATTTTTGCCTAATGATATCATCACTATACGTACCACATTACTGAAGCATCGAAGTTTGTAAGTAGCCATTTGTGGGCATTAATGTTAAAGGAATCCGCATATTGAACGCCGGACATTAAATATCGAAATTCCGGACAAATAAATGCTGCACCTGAATCAATACAATTAATCAAAACGATGAAATTTATCGTAATATTTATAATGAAAATACATGTATTTATAATCTAATCTTATGATTAATTGAATAGCACAAATTAAATTTTTTTTATTAATAATATTTTAACAATTATTTGATGTAATATATTATGTCGAATATATATGTATATATGTATAAGAAAAAAATGCAAAGTTAGTAAAAAAGAGATAGATTGCCTGCATATGCAGCGTCAATATGCAACCATATATTGTACTCTTTGCATATTGGTCCTATCTCGTCGATGTTGTCGAAGGCACAGGTGCCAGTAGTGCCTAAAGTCGCGACGACATAACACGGTATAAGGCCTTTCTCCAAATCTTCCTGTATCGCTTTCTTTAAAGTTTCTCCGCGCAGAGAGCACTTATCGTCCACTGGTAGCAACCTCATTGGCATTGATCCTAAAATTCCTGCCTTCTCCACTGATGAATTGGACTGATCTGAAAATTGGTGAAATAACATGTGTAGGCAAATATCTTAAGTAGGATAGACATAAAAATGTAAATAATTAATTTGCAGGATATTTAGAGCGATATATTGGACTTCCTTTTTTTGCTCAACAGTTAAGTAATATTTTATTCAATAATATGCGCATATCTTTTAAAAATTTTTTAATTTTCATTAATACTCACTGGAAGTGTATGCGATCAATTTAGATTTAATATGATTTTCATCTTTCTCTGGATGAAGACATTTCATTCGACGCGTTGTATGCTCTTTCGCAGCTAATAAACAAAGGAATGTACATTCACTTGCAGATCCCTAGAATTAATAAACTATTATTTAATTTAGTTTATTAATGAAATTAATAAATTAAATACTATATAGCTAAATTTTTCAAGAATATTAATATACAATATTAAATATATTAAAACATGCAATTACTTATATGATAATAATATATTAGTAAAATTTAGGATATGTAGAGAAGATTGAAATGAAAGATTAAATTGATTAAAATACATGTAATAATTTTTTTGTGAAAGAGAATTATATAACATACATGAAATATAATGCAAATATAATGCAAATTATAATATTACAAATTTTATTTGAAACTATGATTTGTAACATTTTTTATATTCATTATTAAAATATAATAAGTATTTATTCAAAAGAAATGAAACAGATTTTTTTGAATAGCTAAAAATTATTAATTTTTCTTTATGTTCACTATATAACGATGCAAACGAGCATCGGTTTGTTGATGTATGATTCTCGCTTAGTGCGGGAGGTTTCGAGTTTATCTCAGATGAGCTCGTTATTTTGTCACATTTCTTATGTAATTATAGTAATATCGCTTCAGTCATTTTCTAAAGTTCAGAAATTGTATAGTTTTGAAATTATATATTTTAAATTAAAAATATGCAATTCTACGCATTTTGTTAAAATTGCGAAATTCGTGATTTCATGTATAAGTAATTATCTATCCCTAGCTATAATTACCTGGATAACTCCTCCACCTGATTCATTGCTGCAATTCAAAAATTCGTTAGGTAACCCTAACAGTTTGCCAAGCCAATCACACATAACAACTTCGAGCTCGGTGCAAGCCGGAGATGCTATCCAGCTGAAACCGATACATCCGATCGCGGAGCTCAAAATTTCAGCGACGATAGCCGGATAAGAATTAGCCGTTGGAAAATATGCATGAAAGTACGGTGAGTTCCAATGTGTTACCTGCACATGTTGACAGAAATGACAAATCTTATTTTTTCTTCTTAAAATAATATAAAATATAGAAATGATATAATGTTTAAAATAATAAAAGAATTGTTTCGTAATTTAGAGAAGTTGAAAATTTATTTAGTATGTGCAAATTTAGTTATAAGCGAAAAGATACGTTATAAGAGAGAATAAGCAATTAAACTAGAATTAACTTTGAGCAGCATAAACTAAGACAGCTTTTATTTGTGATTTATTTAGTTTTATTTCCTCTTTTTTTATTTTTAACTATATATTTTTTTTAATTAATTTTTCTTTTTCTTTATTATGTGAAATAATTCGAATTTTCATTAAATTTCACAAATCTGAGTACAAACATTTACTAACATGATAACAATATCTTTTATGTCTAAAAAGGAACTAAAAAATTTACCCCTGGCATAATATATTGTTCCACATCTTTGAGCACTTCCTGCCATTTTTCGGATTTTTCCGGCGCTTCTTTGGGCAATAATTTACTGAGATAACCGGGCTCCACATCCGGCAATACATTTCTGCTTCTTAAAGTCTCAGTATAATCCGCAACATAATCTATAGTCGTCTTGGCAAATTCCACGAATTCCGACGTATCCATATCTTCTGAATTCAAGGACACGTGACACAATCGTTCTGTACCACGTGTTGAAAAAGTTCGTTTTAATTAAAATTCTGATAATATAAAAATAATGATACAAGGCAGTTGAACAGCAGCTTTCCATTTATCGTTAAAGTTAAGCTCATGCAGCAAATCATTACTTCGCTAACGATTTATATAATTATACGTTGTTATAAATTTTATGATCGCTATCAAGATTTTATTTTGACTTAAACTACTTATTATTTGTATGAATTTGCACGAATCAGTTCTATCTTAAGTATATAATGTCACATTAGCATGTCTTTTAATTCTAAATTGTGAATAGTTTTTAAAAAAGAATGCAATAATGCATATATAACGGCACATAAAGTTGTCTTTATATTGTTAACAAAAATTAGCATGTTACACAAACACACAGAATTCTCTATAGTATTCTGTTACGAACGATATTGTCATAATACTAATGGTTAACTGCTAAAAGATAGCGCGAGAACGCTTGGTAGCTAAAAGAAAATTTCTCGTACGTACGTGAAAATCTTTCGATAATATCTTGCTTTGCGTTTCTCTTTCTATTTTCAAGAACAAATATTTTTATCTCTCGACGTTTATTATATTTTCATTCATATACGATCAATTGCCGAACTCATATCTCTACGATCCACGCGTATTGCACGGAACAGCAAAAATTTCACTTCGTATGCACAACTCCTATAAACATCATCGTCTAGCAGCGATTTTTCACTCGTATCTGGCTATCACCACTGAACTGAACACAATGTCGTTTGCAAGAAAAATTTAACTGGCCAATCCGTACGATTGATGGACGCACGAGTCGGTGGACGATTCGGAAGTGTTTTCAGTCGAATACTCTCCTCTAACATTAAATACCGTTAAATACCCAGAAAACTTTCACTTGCTTTCTCCATAATTATGCCAAATTTGCTGATCGCGGAAGCGATTTTTCTTTAGTGTTCTGAAAATGTTCTTTCGCTTCAATTATTATCTTCTTTTAATTAAACGGCCGTTAAATTCTTTAATTCTAATTGAATGATATATTATATAAAAATAAAAATATTACAATTTAATTAAATTTAGTGATTGTCAAATTGAAAATAACTGCAATACTCATCATTACGAAATTTTTATTCAAACGATTACGATTGATTTAAAATGTTTTTCTTGTATAAAATTAGATAATTATAATTATAATATACTTTGAGATATCCAATTAAGAAGAAATATATTAAGTAAGAATCAGCTGATTAAAATATATAAATTAATAAAAAATATCAAATATAATTAATGTGTCATTGAATGTAATTAATGTATCCATCGCGTTTCAATTCCATTTGTATTTTTGTCAAAAATAATGTATCGCAAAACATTAGGAATTTACATAATATTAATTCGGAAATAATGTAAGTCAAGTATAAATGGAATAATGTGCCAATATAAAATCAAGTTAACGTGAATACGTCTAAAATTGTAATGTTGTTGTATCTTTAAAAGATCCATAGAAGAAACTTCCGTGAATCATTTTGTATTGCCTCAGTATGTTTCTCTTTATTTCATATTCTTATACCTTTTTTTCTTCTTTAAAGCAATAAGAGCAGACCACTGTACAGCAGAAGAGATCTTGCTTCACTGTAAAGAGTCATTCAATCTTACGCTTTATATATCTTCTGATTGCAGGTTAAGTTGTTCTAAAACATAAAGTATCCGAGACTTAACGTGTCTTTTCTTTCTTTCTCTTCTTTTTCATAAAACGGAAACTTTGTCCGGTTTTAAGACATTATCGATTTTTGTCACAATCTGTGATTTTTGTCTAATTACAACTTGCAGTGTTAACTGTAACTGTATTGAATATAATGATAACTCAATAAATTATTCATATTAATGAGTCGAAGAAGAATTTTAATTTTTTTTTAATATTATGTTTATCAATGTTAGAAAAATTGTTATTAAAATTAAAACTTATTCATGAATCATATGATTTTTCTTGATTTGAAGTTTTATTTTTAAATATCAATGATTGCTTATAACTTCATAATTTGCTAACTGTCTCTTATACAC
>VBVQ01003243.1:0-19793 GCA_011636635.1 Tetramorium simillimum | reverse complement strand
ATATAAAATAGCGTTTTTATCTTTTTATATCTGTGGAAGATAATGGAAAAGTTAGACGAAATAGTTTAAATAAATTACATTAGAATCTCATTTTCTCTTAAGCTATTATTAGATAGATCGTACTTTTAAAAATGTTAATGCAGTTTAAAAGGTTAAAATATATTTACTAAACTCTTGGATACAAAAAATTAGCGTTTAATGAGTCTTTTAATTAGTTCAACTTAGTTGAATAAAAAAAGCTTAAGTATAAGAAAAGACGGTAAAATATTTATAACGATTTGTACATTTAAAACATTTCGCATATTCTGCAATAAAAGTAAGTATAATAGTTCTAAAGAGAGCATAAATTTTTATAGATAAAAAATATAAATTTAGCAGCAATAAATGCATAATTTGATTTGCAGTTGAAATGATGATTGTGTAGCCGAGAAATAATGAAAAGCACCGAAGGAAAGTAGTCAAAATACACGCGATATCGATTCCGTGGCCCAATTCAGTCGCGCAATTAAGCACCGCAGTTTTTTTGCGCATGCGATTGGTCGCAATTTCCCCCCTTGTCTCGCGGGTGGCGTTCAATTTAATTCGATAATACCGCCTTGAAGGCGCGTAATGTCGTACTGTACGCGCGGACGCGTGAGTTTTCTTAATTTCAACCCCGTCCCCGTCCGACGGCGAGGTCGATAGAGTTTGATGATTACTTTCTTCTTAATCGCGCAGTCGCGCTTGCCCATTTTTTTCTTTGACTTCTCCCTCGATCTTTCGCTTTAGGTTCCCGCTACTCTTCTCGTCGCCGCCGGGATCGATAAAATCATCCCGCGACACAATGCCGCATTTACTCGCTCGCTGGCAGGGACGAATCTCTATCGGAAACTAACGTGGAACTTTTTAAGAGATTACTGTGAATCTTCAAACATTAACAAATTGAGTGAAAAATAGAAAGAGACACGGTTTTATCATATTGTGCACTTAATTATTAAAAATTGTTTTTATGCCTAAGAAAGTTATTTAATATGCCGCTTTTCGAGCTTGCCAGTGTTAAGTGTATTTGTAATTAAATATATATTAAATAATTAATCGCGGTAGTATTCACGTCGAATTAAGTTTTTATAATAAATGAAAATAACTCGCTTATTTATCCCCGAATTGTAGATACGATATTGAAATTGTCATTTTTAATATAGCATTTGTACTCTCCAATGGCACCGGTAACCGAAGGGTAGTTTAACGCGCATGATCATGTTTGCAATTCATAAATATCTAAGCTCCGCTACGTAATTCATGTAACTATTTAGCGGACCGTGTGTAAAATGAATATTACTCCGGGGTCAAATATTGGCGTGGATAATAAACGGGTGGTGGTAGGGGCGGCGGAAGGGGAGAGGATTAATAATATATATATATATTTACACACGCGCGCGTGCGTGCGTGTGTGCGGGCGCGAGAGGCCACGGTTTTCCCCGAAATCAGCCAAACGAAGAAAACAATAGTGCCGAGAGCACAAAGCCTTTATCGAGCGTCGAGCGAATTAAATCCTAAATTATTCGCGGGCAAGGCGAATACCGGGATTCCGCCATAAAGCGCCGTTTGTTTCCACCGCGCAGTGGAATTCGTTTCGTGTTTGCGCTCGTTCGCGCGAAATGTCGAAGAAAAGCGACCGCCGCCGAGTTCCGATTATACGCGGAGTATCAAATTGTTACGCACCTCTTTCGATGATCGCGATTTCGCAATTTTCAAAGTTCACCCTAAGCTTTGCGATACACACGCTCTTTCTTGCGTATGTCTCTTTCAATTCATTATGTACATGTATATATAAAATTAAAGGTACATCTCTACATCTATCATAATCGTAAGGTCGTAAGAAAATCGACCATTACAGTTAAGTTTTCTTATTAAAGCTTAACTATAATAGGTCGCTTAACTATAATATTTGCTTACGACTTTACGATTACGATAGATGTAGATGGACCTTAATAAATATATATTTCAATTTGTACTTGTAATTGAAGCCAATGAGTGATTCCCTTCATATTATATAAAAAAACTTGAACTTTACTTAAATAACATCCCGTTATTAGACCGAAACTATCAAAGGGGAAAAGGCACTCGATGCTGTTCGAAATATTCGGTGTCGACGTAATCATAAAACGAAACGAGGCGAAACTGCAGCTACGCAGATGGCAAGGGCCGTCGCGGGCGCAGCTTCGAAACACACGAAATGAAGACTTGCGGCGTGGCGAGGTTTACCCTCGCGCGGCGCGGCGCGTCCGTGAAAATTCGTGGGAATTTCGCGTCCCGTATAAAATCCTTATGGAATCCTGCCCCGTCTCTCGCTTTTTCTTTTCTCTTTTGTTCTTTCTTTGTAATTTATATCGTCAGACCCGAGTGCCCGAGACGCTTAACGACGCCATTACAAGGCGCCGTGAGTTGAAATCTCCTTTATAGGGTAAAATCGCATAAATGTTCCGTCCGTATTGCCTTAATCCCTCGCTTTCGATCGTTTAATTATTTAATCACTTAACTGCAGCTCAACTCCTAAGAAGGCGAGGATTAAAAATGCTATTATCCGATTTATCATCGCGATGCGCGAGAAGTTGAGACGGTTTCTGTGTCGTTGGTCGACTCGCGGTAATTGCATTATTAATGCAGCTTTATGAACAATGATATCATGTGGCCCACGTTAACTTACTGTTCCGTGAAACCGCATTTAATTAACGATAGCTATCCAATTGCCGCGTAATTTTATCTAACTCACTGATATTGCATAAATAGTTGTATTTTCATAATAACTTGATTATTAATTTGATTTAAAAAAAATCAAAAGCAAATAATATTTCAAATTAAATTTATATATATTTTAGTTAATAATTCATTTGTATAAAATGTTTTTTAATTATTTATATTATTTATTATTTCTAATGTTTCGATAACAGGTAATGATAATTATCAAATTACTATGTAATTTTATCTAAACGTTAATTAAACGTTTATCGTTGTTGCATTCTCATGCAATAGCTAACTCTCAAATAAAATTGGTATCTCGAATTAAGCTTCATGATTCACTTGTGTAACATATTTTTAATTATTTAGAATCTTTCTCTCTCAGTTTCTTGTTAATATGCTATCTCGCAATATTCATTACTTTCTCTGATTATTTCTACAAGTATTATCTCATAACACTACATAAACCTCTCTCTCTCTCTTTATTTCTGCAGTGGTACAAAATATAATACCGGAGAGAGATCGGCGAGGCGGAGATGCAGCTCGTACTCTTAGATCTCGGCTCATGCAACTTTAAAGTAGTTTGTGTCTAGGCCAGGGTGTGCATAAAGGCTCTATACACCGTGTATGCGGGCGCCATAAACGTTTCCCGGTTATATCGGGTGTGCTCGTTTATTTACGGCTTATGTATATACGTATACACCCACGGGGGTCCCGGGGTTGCTTCCGCCTGGTTCCCAGTTTCTCGCTTTCCGGCCGTGGCCCGCGTGCGAATCGTGCGCGGACCGTTCGAAAAAGAATCGTGCGAGCGCGATTTATCGCTGTTCGCAATCTCGCGCGAACCGCGTTGCGATGCTCGTTGCGATGCTCGTTGCTATCGATCGGAAATTCGTTCCGCGTGTGTATACACGTTACAATGACGTGCAAGGGCGATGCTCCTCGGCGTAATAACGGATGCATTCGCGAATGATTCGCCGCGTTGCTTGCTTTTGTTTAACGATGATGCGATTTCGATATCTATTTCACATTAGTATCCAACCTGCGAATTGACTGTTAAATCAGGTTGCAGTATTTTCATAAATTTTTTTATTGCAAAAATATATATAAATAATGCTGCAGTCGAAACACTCATCAAGCCGCAAAATATCTTATAAACTATGTATAAGTTTCAAAAGAGAGATTCATCGTCTTACCTAATCTCTTTATTACTAAGTTTATCTTCAAGATACTTTATTTTTTCTGATTACTTTGAAATTTTTCATTATTACATATGAAACATACTGCGAAATATTTGGACTTTTCAGGTTGCTTTAATTTCTAATTTAGAGCTTTCGAACAAAATCGTTCCGAGAAAAGTTTACGAACAGATCGCGCCCTGTTAAATATCGCAGAGCTCGTAATTTGCTTGCCGGGATTTCCGCACGATTATGTCAAGCGTGAAAACGCGAGAATTATTTCACGATAAAGATTCGTTTTCTCTTTCTGTTTTGCCGCTAACGCGACATGCGGCACCGTATCGTACGCTTTCAGCCGTGCTCGACCGGCTCATTAGGAACACCGCGTATTTGGGTAAGAGCTTTCCCACGCGCTTTCAAACAGATCTCAAAGCTTTGACCACTCGCACGTGTTCGCGAAAGCCGACTGCCTACTTGCCTGCCTGCCTGTCTGCCTGCCGAGGACGAGATGGCAATGGATGGATCGCTTTTGCGCATTAGGATTCCCTTGCTGAATTGGGATCGCGAATGAAATTTTTCTAGATTCAGAAAGGATCGAATTTACATCAGCCAAAACATTAATCTAAGTATTATAACTAAAAGCAGAATTTTCAACGTGATCATAACAAGCATCAATTAAAGCGTCACCCGACGTAAATAATTTTAACATGCCGCTGCGTATCAAACAAATACTGTATGTATTATGTTCTTTAATGATTTAGCAGTTAAAGAGAAAAATGCGCGGATTTATATTTGCAGTATTTTTTTTATCTCTGCGTTTTTTTTACTTGTGACGCGATTTTATGCAACGTCCTTTTATCCGCGTGTTTTTATTTCTCTCGTTTAAAATCTCATGTAACTTTTATTCCCTTGACTCTCATTATATGAATATGATATACTGCATAATTGAATTATTCTGCGAACTTAATGAAACTATGATCTGCGTTGAAGATTTGTTCAATTATTTAATTAAGGTTAACGCGCGTTACGTCCGGCAGTTCGATTAAAAGCAGTTTTCTTTCGCAGCGGCTGTGCGGTCCAGTTTTATTTCGTCGATATTTCATTATCATTCGTAATTAATATTTGCTCTGTTCCGTTCATCGACGTATATCTCTCTTTCTCTCTCTCTCGAATTTTTATTTGTCTTAACGATCGGAAAATGCGCGCGCGCTTTCGTCAGATTTATTCTGAAATCAGCACGCTCGTAAAATAATGGGGATTATGCCCCGCCGAGATCCATTAACGAGATTCGCTGATTTCTATTAATACACAAGAAGACTAGTGGAAATTACAAATACATCGCGATAATTATGTGGAGAAATCTGATTTAGTTTATAATGAATATAACAATGATTGAATTCGCATTTTTCCATTAAACAGGAAACATTACATTTTTAAAAAAGTTTAGAATTCAATAGGATAATAAGATAATCAATTCGCGATAATATAAATGTAATACCTGACGTTTTTTTATAGATAATTACATATATTAATTGTCAAATAAAGCTTATATCGAAAATTTGTGGTAGTTAAGAATTAAATTATCGCAAATTGGAAGTCTAGATTACCAGCTATCAACGTTCTCTCAGTTATGGTGGATGGCTTTTTGCAGGCTGATATGCAAAGGATTATATTTGAAAATAGTATTAAGTATTTAAACGTAGAAAGTCCGGATTGCGACGTGACGGCTGATATCCTGCTTGCGAGCGCATAAAATCGGTCAACGAGATAAAATGCCGGGCTTGCTTTTGGAGCTTTCATCTAATTATTTATGAAGTATTGATTGTCGAACGTCCTGTTTATACGAGGGAACGAAAAATCACCTTTTTATTTTAAAAGAAGTATTATCGTTAATCCAGTCGTCAGACAGTTCCATTATATGCAGGAATAATTACTTTCTTTGTGTCAAAATATGTTTGGTTTGTATAAAACATCACCGATAAAATTGTAGAATTTTGTTGGCGTATTGACAATTGCATTATATCTACATTTGCGTGCAGATAGCAGGATACTAAAACGTATAATAATAAATCAATGGCAGGAACAGCCAGCAATATGAAAAATTATTTGTTTTAATACTCCTAAAATTATTCCACAGATATGTCGGGGGAGTTTTGAAATATTTCGCATAAACGACAAATGTACATAATTCATTGACAACTTTCTTCGATGTGTGTATTATTTATCGCATTGCTAATTGTTACAATTATTTTGTTAATTAAATAAGTTCTGCATAAATCAATAGATATGGGCGTTATGAATTATTGACATTGTTCCGTTTATAATTTTCATATTTTATGAAACATCAACACGTGATTACTGCCACCGTTGAAATTGAAAATCCAATTACCTCTACCATTCGATAAATTTTTAAAAACGAGTAGCGAATATACAAGATGACAAGCATTCACTATTAAAGCTGTAATGGTATATTTCTCCGAATTTGTGTTGTTAAGGATGCACAATTTTTTTTTCATAGACAACACTATATTTTTTTACGTTAAAAACTAATTCAATTTTTATCTCGCAACAGAAAAAAGATTGTAGTATAAATTATATAAAAGACATATTCCTTTTTGTAACATTTTATTATAAAGCTGGAATGTAACGATATTATTTTTAACGATAGTATTCTTTATTGTAAAAATCAACTATTAATTATTTATTTTTATTATTATAGTAATAAAAATTGTATTGCATTATAAAAAGCGGTACGTGTTATGGATGTGACATGTGACATGTAAAAATTTACAGTGAACGACGTTATAGCCAATTTTTTTCTGTTATGTTAAAAAATTATATTAATATTAAAATTTTTATTATAAACGCTGTAAAAGGTATAACTTGTGTGTGTATAAAAGTACTTACGTTCAGATTATAAAATTTTCTCTCTCCTTTTATGGAATATGATTACATTAAAATGTACGTTAAAATATTCAAATAATTACAATAACTCTTTTGTGAATTATATAACGTGCGTAATATCTTTGAATAAAAATATTGCGATTCCCCCGTTACATAATGTAAGTATACTCCTGAAAAACTTGGTTGTAATCTTTACTACGATATTTTCTCTCAGTAGAAGAGAGTAACGTGAATCCAAATGCACGCGGATGCGGACGCAAAGGAGGTAAGCAAAGAAGCCGAGGTAATCGGAGCCGTAAAGGAGAAACCGCGCGCGCGCGCGCGCGCGCGTATGTCAGACCTGGTTACCGCGCTGTGAAGTGAACGCCGGGCACACGAAAATTCTCGAGCAGGTCACGTTGCTCAGTCAACAGAAACATAATTTAAAGTTAATATTTCCTGGGTGGTACGCCGGGAGACTGAGAGAGAGGTACGGCGCAGTCACGGACGTCTAACGTGGACCGCGTTGTCTCGTCATGCAGAAACGAGCTTCGCGGCGGGCACGTGACGTGAATTATACACCGCAAGCCGCGGTGGTGTATTAGCCAGTGCGTGACACGGCGACTGCGATACGTTTCGGGCGAATCGTGCAAAAGGCGAAGGGCGCGGACCATTAGGAGAGCACACAAACATCCGTCCATCGGCACGTCTGACCGTACGCTGGACTTTTTCACTGCGGCCTACACAAGCGTGAGGCGTGACTACTAGACCGTGCGAGAAGCGAATAAGCACGGATGTTTGTGTTCCTCAACATTGATCTTGCTACACAACCATCCATTTGTCTACAGGGAATGGATTTCTTTACAGACTTCTAGCGGATGCAGGAACGAGCCAGGAAAAGCGGGGATTCGGGGTGGCGCGTAGTCGAAAGTGGCGCGCGTCGGTATTTACGATCGTGGCGCCCCGGCTTTCCTCGAATATGGCGAGCAGGCGCAAGGCGCGCGGATGATCACATACACACGCGAAACGTGCTCCAAGTTCTCGCACGAGGTCTCTCGTCAGGGAGGTTAGCTCCCCTTTTCTCTCTGCTGCACCGGACTCGGCTCGACACCTTTCGCCCCTTCGGCGGCGCCCTCGGCCGGGACCGCGGCGGCCTCTCCTCTCTCGAGCGGGGCCCGAGCTCGGCCCGCGACGGAAAAGCGAGACGCGGGTCGCGCAAATTTTAACGATGGATGCTCTGCGGCCAGTCGGCGGAGATTTTCCGGACACTGAGATTTGTCTCCGGCGAGAGCCACCTCACCCCCGAGAGGCGCTGCAGACCTCCGATATTGATTTTCCGGGGGAAAACAGAATAGAGGTGTATCTACGATATTCCACTGACTCCGGAAGGGAGAGGGAGAAGGGTCGGGAGGGAGGGAGGGAAGCAGGACGATTCTTTTCGTCCTCCTCCTTCTCCCCCTCGTCCTCTATCTCCTCTATCTCTACTCTGTCTTTACACGCATTTTTTCCCCCTTTTCCCATATCGCGATAGGATGTTCCTATTTTATTTTTCGGAAAAATTATTACATATGAATTTGCTTAGCTTTGCGTAGCTTTCTCGTAGTTTATTAAAACCGCGCCATTGTATGCGTTATGTGTGTATGTCTGCATTGTAGATTACATTATGCCATTTTATGTTTCTATTAAAACTCGCGAGCTACTAAATTACGTCAAATAAATCTAACAAAAGTGGCGCACGCGGACATTTGGTACATGTCCAAAGTCATAAAACGATAAAAAATTTATTCCCTCACCGTTCCGAATCTTTTTTTTGGCATATATTTGTTATTACGAATGCGTCACGAAATTATCATCAAACATTTGTCCTGTTTTTTTTTTAATATTATGAAAATAGAATATTCGACGAAATATCTGCCTCACTGTTTTTCTCATAAATATGCATCCCCGGCATAATTATACTGGGTAACAATGAAATGCTTTTTCATTCAAGCTTGATTACGCGATTTAATGTAATGTATTTTTCAGCATTTGTATTTCGTGCAAAAGAAACGAGAAAACACAATGTGAAATTCTGCAGTTGAATTTTATCAAATATTACCACAGATTAAGCAGTAGTAATTACGCGATTCATACGGTCTGCGGTTAAATATGTAGATTTCTGAGGATTCGTTCATTGTGTAATCGTGTAACGCGACGAACGAAACTGGATGTTATAGAAAATTTGCGTTTTAATGTAGTCACGCTAAAGGTCGAGCCACTCACTACATTTGCACAAGATTCGAGAGTCCTTCCGAATTTATGGGGGGCTGCCAAATTTTTCTGTCAACCAGATCAACCTCGGCGAACGATACCGAAGCCGTTCCCGTTCTCTCCCAAGAATAGTCTCCGCGGCGTTTCCGCGCCGGATGGAAATTTTTCAAAAAAACCGTCGGCCGGAAAGAATAACGGGATGCATCCGTGGATCCGCGTTTCACTCTCCCCCTGCGCCTCGTCGCCCCCGTGTCTGTACTTCCATCCTTTCTCTCGCGTCGCGTTTCTCGGGGAAGTGTTCGCACGTAACAGCGACCCGGTTTCCTTTCATCCGTCTCGATTCACGAGGTGAGGGCGACGAAGGACCCCGCCTCGCGTACGTACTCGTCCGCGTGACGGATCACACAGTCAGATTGCTGACATGTGGAATATCACATTGTCATCCCTCTCGCATGAGCGAGCGCGAGCGGGCGCGACGTATCAATCCTTAGCTGCCGAAGTGGAATCCGATGTTCGCTCGTGCTAAAGCCTTTCAAAAAATACCGGATAAGTTTCTCAATCCTGAAATATATAGATCGTCGACTGATCATAAACCAGCGTATCGATTTCCCCTTAATAAAAATATAAGATGATGAATCTATTCGAGGAGAGCGAACTATATACTATACGTCACATAATATATTCTGCGTTAATGATGTAATATCTGTTAGATTGTACAGAGCATTTTCCACTTTGGGTATTCTCTCCTCTTCTTTGCGTCATTATGATGCTAAACACGACTACTTGATTAGCGATGTGGTGGTTTTTTCGAGTACAAAGTGGATTTTCGGTTTTAAAATCCTCTTACGTTGAGTAAGAGAGTGTACTCAGAGTGTTCTCAGTTGTGTCTTCGTTAAGACTAGCCGTCTTAGCGTGGGACGCGACTACTTGACCTTTTGTCGCTCTGGGCAAGAAGTAATTCTACCAGGCTCATCTTAACGAGCCATACGTTCTTTCTTATTTACAAGAGTCTCGAGCTCACAGACTTGCGAGTGTCCGAAATAGTAAAGCTTGCTTGAATTAATGATGTTCGTACAAGTCGAACGATACTTTTTATCTCTCATATTTGCAATTTCATGAAATTCGCGCGGCTATTTTCAACGCGTTGAGACCAGATGAAACATTTTAAATTAATAACGTGACATAAAATACAAAAAGAACCGATAAACTATTTAGAAACATGATAAAATTAAACCGTGAAATGGTTAATTTAAAGATTTTACGTCGCGCGTCTATACTCTCATTGGTAATTAGTTTTGCTTTTTAATGGGTCGGAATGTCGCAGAGTATCAATCACACAATTTTGCGGTAAATACGATCGTTACGGATAAAAGGAGGAGAAGCAGGAAGAAGTGGAGAGGAAAGATAGTAACAATTTAAGGGAGGTAGAGAGGTAGGGCGAACTCGTCAGAAATCCCGCGAGGAAAGTTCCTGCCTTGTCGAAATCACGGTGCTCGAGGGGGATTACACAAGTTTGGCTGGCTCGCCGGTTTACAGTACTGGATGCGGAGTATCCTTGAATTCGCGCCGTGACAAATTAGTGCGAGAAGGGGCTGCCCAGCCGTCCCCTTCGCGTGAAAGAATTTAAATGGTAATCCGGGAATAAGCGCCCGGCCGAGGGGAACGAGATTTCCATGTTACCGCTCTCGTCAACGCGTTTCCCCGACGAAGTTGTAACTTCTCGCGTCGCTTTAAGCCTCGTCTCGCCGTCGCGACGGTGAGGGATCGCGCTTTAAATTTTCCGCGTCAAATCGATGTGACTTATGGTTACGATTTATGCGCGAAATACGGAATTTCGGAAACGCGGAATATGCGAAAATCCATTTCCGGTGCCGCACATATCAGTCAGTAAAGCGCGGGGCTATCGATCAGCGAGTTTGACGCCGTGCCCGTAGAAATGCAATAAGTAAGGCGAGCGAATTGAAACAAATTTAATAAGAGCGATGCGCGGCGGTTTCGGAGGGGCAGGGGGCAGGGGGGGGAGTCGTGGATAGTTCGAAACTCGATATTAGCTCGCCGCGTAGCAACTTTTGAACGTGCTGAACCGCACCTACCTGAATTATACATTATAATCCTGCGTGAGTAAGAAGTCCGACGCGAAATTCGCAGCTCGTGTATCCTTTACTCGAGATCGATATTCCAGTCAATATTTTAATATTCTTAAATAAAAATGTGGTGATGTCAATTTGGGAGAAGCTCACGGTGAACGTGTCAACCGTAGAGCAGCGGAATTTTATTCTTTTATTTATATTATTGAATTTAAATCTGGATCATTCTGCCGATGTAATAAGAATTATCTACATGCAGATAGACTAAATACCGCAAATGGAATAACTCGAATATATGAGTATAATCCCTGACTATTAATTAACTGTTAATGCGTTTAAAATATGAGAGACGTATTCTCTATGAAATACAATATGTAATCATGATATTTCAATATTAAACATTCATTGAGTTTAATATTTCGAATCCGACAATTCCGAGTCTCCGGCAAATATGAACATCTATAGATAAAGATAGTATCCCGACGTGCGCGGGCATATTTGCCGTAGCGCAGATTTTCGATACGCTGCCACAATATAGATACGGGAAGGGCAGAATCCGATTTTTTTTCTGTATTTGAAATTGGAGCTTGCAAACCAAGAATTTACCGGGCAGCTGGCAGCATCGAGAAATGCATTTCTATCGTAATAATTCGGGTTCGTGTGAGCATATTTGGAGACTGGAGTCTATGAACCAACACTCGAGAACCTAATTTACGGCGCTCGATATTACGAGCGTTATTGTTGTCGATTATGTTTTACATGCGTCACGAATGGCGAAATGGACGGCCGTTATTAACGGTCGAATTTCGAGCGTAATACCAATGCGTCAATCTGCATTACGTCGGCGAGCTGCGGCCACGGTTTTGCCAAACGAAAGGGACCGATTCGCGTCTCGATTTACAATCCGTTCATCCGTAACAAAAATTTTGCTTTTACTTTTGTCTTTTTCTTTAACAAATGCGTCGCGAGATGAAAAATTCGCGTTCTCAAATCTCTCATATAAAATCATTGTAACGAAAAAGCGCACCAGAATTAATTCATTGAAATAATATTTAAGGAAAAGATTTTTAAATAAGTAAAGAGTCAAGATATTTAAGAAATTTTAAGTAAATGGTTTATAAACGGTTTAATAATTGTAATGTGTAATATGTCTGAACGCATAACGCCTACGATTATTATTATTATACGAAGCAGCGGGGAAACACGTAGCCAGCGCAACACATCACTTCCGCGGATGAATAACGCATTAGCAATAATAGCGTTTCGCAGATAAAAGTGCGTGGGTGATCCTGGCAGTACAAAAAATGGGCGGACTCGACCGATTCTCCTTTCGGAATGGCGTCCACCTCATTTTCATGTCGCTCTTAGTCATCCCGAGTCGAACAAGGGCCCGGAGATGTCTCGCGTCGGGTCGTCTCTCTCCCCTCCCTTTCCCCATGTCATTATTTTCTCATACATACAATTAGCGTGGGACTGTCCGCAAATTAGCAGCGTGACGCTTTACGACTCGACGAGACGACAGTCATCGCGCAAATAGTCGTTCGCCCGGAAGACGCTTTGTCTCCCTCATGTTCAGCCTCGTGTGTGTTCGCGCGTAATTGAAGGTATCTTCAGTTACACGAACGCGTATCTCCTTAACGCGAGAGGATTGTCCGGCACGTAATTTCCGAGACAAGCCAAATTCGCAATCATAAGTGCTGGTCTACAACTTTGCTTTAAGAAAATATTTTAGCTCTAAGCCGTAGACAGTAACCAATCACAGTCCATTATTCTGCTTACATTCGATTATGATTGATCACAGCTTACAGTTTAGAGCTAAAATATTTTCTTAAAACAAGGTTGTAGACCAGCACTTACTCTTGGTTACAGGCTGCAATCGATTGTTATTATATCGATGAAGTTCCTCGATTTTAGCGGACGAAAATTGCACATTTTACACACGCTTGTCCTTTACTTATCTTCCACAGATATGTCATTCGCGTTTTCATCCTGCAGAAATGAATGATTTCGGTATCGTCGATGCGCCACCTCCACACGCGAGTCGCCTCCTATTACGATTTCATGGTGCACGCATCGGCGCGATCGCCCTCATTAGGGTTTATGGCATTCGGTTGTGCGATGAATTAGCGTTATTAGACGTCGCCTAATATACCTACCGGAAGCTTTGTCATCCTGCAACAGGTGGTTACATCGAAACGCGGCTATCACGCATGCGAGACGCAATTCACGCCGAAGAAAAGATGGCTGCAGTTGCATTAGTTTGAACTTGGATTTTCTTCCGTGTACTTTCGTTTCTACAAATATTTGCCAGAAGCAATAATTGACGCTCTTACCACGAGCTAATCTATTTCGAAAATAATAAATCGACCGTTAGAAAAGAGAAACCTTTTGCCGCGATAATACAGCGATTTCTTTTGTACCAGTCGATAGATTTGCCTCAAACGTCAAATTAAAATGTATTTGCCGTTTTCGTCGTTTCGATTAGAATATTCCTATGTCACCATGATCGATTTCAATCGCGAACCCATAATCATCAATCATTGATATCTGCCAATTATTACGCTAATAGCCTCTGTAGTAACTGGGGATGTATAGCCGTTAGATTATCCGCTAAGTCAAAGGGACTCATGAATTTAGTTAAGGAGTCCCTCGTGCACATGCATAGACAATTAACGCTAACTTGTACTCAATTGGAGTATTTATCCCGATCGTCAAAGATATCTTTGAATATTCTACTTTCCAATAAGCGATTTAGTCCTCCCTGCTCCATAAAATGACATTACAGTTTGATTTCGTTATGTCCGTTATGATCTTCTTGCGGAAACAATCTCCCCTCCCTCAGTCCTCGTCTTCATAATTGTTGTCAAAGCGATCAAGAAGCGGAACGTTTCTGGAGCGGCATCTAATTATGTGGCAGAGTTCGTAAACGGTAATCCGATAGGCACGGTCAAATTTGCCGAAATCACTGACATCGTCAACGTTACTCCTCGTTGCCTTGTTTCAACGGTCACTGTCTGCTCGACCAATGATATTAGTCATGTTTGCCGTCAACTCTGTTCACAAGAAAATTCGCCTTTATTGTTTATTCTTTCAAACTTCGAATTCGGCCATTGTGCTGAGTGGTGCTCTTGATTAGCAAGCTCGAATGTTGTTTGCCAGTTCGCGCAGCAGGATCGCCGCACATAAAAAATTCGTGGGGCTGGTTCGATGCGCTTGTTGAAAGTTATTAATGAAAAGTTAATAATCAAACAAGCAAAGTGCGACTACTCCAATTACATTCCGTAATTTTGATCGCCTAGCACGTTTTTTTCGCTGTCTGGCGGTACAATTAAATCGTAAGATTTGGTCTGTCGGTCACACGATTCCGCGTCTCGCGGATTCGCTATCCGTTTCCGCGCGTGCAAAACGCGTGGCGCCGACAATATCTGCTTATCGAATCGATTCGCGCGGTACTTTGTGCGTTAACGCGCGAGTAACTTCTCTCCGCGCATCGCATAATACGTATTTATGCCAACGGCCGTCGGCGGTATATCGATGCGTGTCGATACAACGGTCGTATGTAAATGCGTACCGTGCACTCAATCATTCGTATGCGCCGTGCGATTCGCGGTATTCGCGCGCGTCAAGCAGGCCTTCCCCCGTTTAAGCCGTTTATGCGCAACAATTCAATTCCCTGAATCAAACCGCTCCCCTTCCCGCCTTCCGACATTTGCGCGCTCATTTTTTTTTTTTTTGTTTAACGAGGGTCGCGCGAAAAGCCGCGAATATAACAAAAAAAAAATATAGCGAGCCGGGTACGGTTATCTGTCTATTCGCGGGAAGCGTGCGATATGCAATAACGCCGTTTGAAATATTTACACGGTATCATCTGGCAAATTACACGTCATACAAATACGTCATATATACGGATGACGGTTTATTTACAGTTAAAGAACTGTTTGCTCTCAACGCTCGATAACGCAACGATACAGAAAGCGTATCGTGCAGCTTGTGTGTTTTTTTTATGATGTTTCGGCTGAAAGAGAGATTGTAATGTTGAATAATGGTGATTTCATTTAAAAAAGGTTTACGCCATTTTTTAGACGAAATTGTTTTTTCAATATGGAGTCCGACTAGATTAACGAAATTGAAACGCACAATTTTAAGTAAAATGCAACGTACAAGTAATTATTGCTAAAAAACATTTGTTCTTCCTAAGCGCCTTCGAATTTCAAAGTAATGCAATACATACACACTCGTTTATTCGCACTTTGCCTGGCATACACCGGGTGACTCGCGCCAATGTAAACACGTTTCACCGCACCTGATGGGTAACTGGAACCGGGGATGCGAATCGTGTACACCTAAATTGAACGGGAAATTTACTGGGCTGTTCCGCGAATCTCGGGTATCCTCATCGAATCGGGAAGCCGGTACCCTCCATCCTCTTTTCGATCGTGAAAGCCGAAACCCTCGTCGGGTTTCCCGTTTCGGGAACCCGCTCGAAAATCGCGAAAACTCGCCGCTCGCCAATGTTGAGTGCCAATCAAGTGGGGGAGGAGAACGCGAAACTGTCTGCGAACTGATGCCAAACCAATCGGAGTGTCGAATCGCGTCGCGACCAACGCAGGCCCCTTTGCCGTTACTTTTTTCGCGACGTGCCATTTCGACCGTCGGCCCCCGTCAGTCCTTCCTGCACGGTGCACACGCCATCAACTCGTCATTCTCTTCTGTGGTACTGTCGGCTTGCCATTCCTTCCTTTTTTGTACCAACTATTGGTTATTCTTTCTTACCGCATCGTTTCATTGCTTGATGTTTACTCATTTTGCTGTCATTCATTTGCGGTTACCGAATAGAAAAAAAAAATTTAAAGATATGGTTTATTAATATCGTGTTATTGTAAAGTCCAATTAATTAATTAGAAAAAATAAAAATTAATGCTAGAGTGATCAATTTGAAAAGTTCTATTAATATGTCGAATACCCGTACTGGTCATTCGGTTGACTGCTGTTACCAAATTTAGAAAATGTATAAAACTCGTAAAAAAAACAAAATAACTCTGTTAATATAATTAATATTGAAGTAATAGTCTGAAAAAATAAACTATATATAATTTTGCATAATTCAGTTACATAATATTTTCGAGATGTGAATTTAATAGCGAAAATTCACTCCGACATAGACGGAGACAAACGGATTACATCCGGCACTCATATGTTAATTAATAATTATTACTAATGAAAAATTTCTCTTTTTCAATTGATTAAAATTTTTATTTCTTTTTACTTAATTAGACTTTTCAAAGACAGGATATTAATAAACCGCGTACGTTCTTTTCGAAATAAAATAAAAAATCCTTTTAAACGCGGTCACATCAAAAGTCACAAATATTTTGCAAAACCCGTTGCCGGCATTTCTCAGTGAATTCTTGGGCACGAGAGTATACGAATATGTATAATTGTCTTTATCTGAATTTTCTCTCTCGGGAAGCGCGGTTTTATTATGTGGTATATATAACGGATGTACAAAACGCGGCGTTATGTAATTGCGGTTAACATACGCTCTGCGGGTACAGCGCGTGCGAGGCCCGAGGTATAAAACCAGTCCCGTACTCTAATCAACTCAGGCAAGTTAATCGGCTTGTAACGGCTTTATGACACATACGGTATACTTTAAATAAGGCATGCCTGCGCCCGTTAACCGGGCTAAATGCAGACGGATAGTTTGCAGTGCGCGCGCGCGCGCGCACGTCCTGGAACCCCCTTTGCAATTCTCGTCGCTCTCCGCGGAATGAAATTTTCGCGGGACAAAGTGAATGCTGGAGGGGAACGAGTTAATTGCGAATAGTTTAATAATGCAAGCTGCCCGGCTGAGCGTTCATAATGGAACGCTCACGCAATGGTCACCGTTGCGTACCGTTCGGTCAATTGTCGTTCGGCCGTGTAATTAGCAACAACATTATTGTAGCCTTTGATTGTATTGTAATAAAGAATCTCTACGGAATAGAGGGAGAGAGAGAGAGGTGGGGGGGATGAAAAGAGAGAGCTTATGTATGACTAGGTATGACTTTTTGAAGTTCTATCTGATAACACGCGATTGAAATTCTTTTCGATATTTAAATCATAAACAAAGTTACATACGTTGATATTCAATATCGAAAATAATTTCATTTGTCAAACAATCAAAAATGTATTGACAATTTTTAAAAATAAAATTTCATTCCGTGATAAATTATTTTTGATAGTTTGAACAGCAATTCTTTCATCACAGAACAAAGTTCTCTCGCGTCCGTTAACGAATACAAGAATCATGGGTTTAATCGAATTGCGATGCAAGGATCGTCCTCGCGATTCGTTAAAGGGACTCGGCAGGGCTATCCGCTTCGTAACGTTTCAGTGAAGCAAACGAACGAGGGCGAAATATAAAGTGTGGAGGCGATGTCGTTACATGAGCGCACTATCGCGCTGAAGCAGGTAACGAGGTTCGCCGAGTAATGTCGTTTCGTCAATCGATGGGACATCATCGGCTCTTCGATATCTGACTGCTGGTCCGACGAACAAGATTACCGGAAGCACGAATGCACGGGCTTGGGAGATCAGGCAGATCGGATACGAGGAGGACGACGGTGCAGAGTGGCAGAGCGAGGTAACACACGCGAGCGTCCGCGGTCGGCTAAACCCTGGTACAGCCGTTAACCCTGCGCGCGTTCACGTCCCCGCGTCGCGGAATCTCCCTTAATCTGCCCCTGGAACGTTTACACCGGTGGTTAAAGCCCGAACTTAAAATCTCGGGAGGGGGACAAGCGGGATGTGCTGTCGCGGACAGCAAATCCCAGCGTACTGCCTTATATCACGTTCTACGAGGAGGGGTAAAGCGTGTACGTAATGCAAATGTAGAAAAATATCACGGTGGCCTTTCATAAATTACGTTGCGTTGTTAGGTCTAGGTCTTATAATACTCTTTTAATATACGTGGCTGGAAAATTATACCATATCGTACTATTTTGCGTAATGCGATATATTTTTTACAAGCATTTCCCCAGAAGCTAGAAAGCCAAAGGCACGCTAATAATATTCAGTAAAATGAAATGTATGAAACAAGTATATTTTATGCGTTCACGCTACACGTATTTTGAACGTAATCTATTATAATTTTCTTGTTTTTTCTATCCACTTTCTTGTCTCTTTGAAAAATGTTCTTACCTCAGATTAGAATAAATGGCATTGTCTACTTCTTTTATATTTCCCGTCGTTTGTGCTTTCGTACGATCAATATAAATGGCTTGGTTAACCGAATCTCGTGAGATTATTCTCGTTCCTCGCCCGTAGTTTCAGAAACGTGGCCACTAGTCGAGCGGTGTCGGTCTGATTAACCAAAATAGACCGTTTACGTTCTACGAGAAGGGTGTAACGGCACGCGGCCGGAAGCAGAACGGAAGTCTCCAACGCGGATATCCTGCGTGGCCTGGCCGACGCAGATTTATTCGCGTGTATCCCGCCGTACGGTCGATTCGATGACACGGCCGATCGGTCGCGCACACGTCCGAGAACCTGTGCGAGCGTATTTCGGCGAAGGTACGAACACGCGATCGTGTGGGCTGATCGGAAAATGAAATTTGCAGTTCGCAATATAGGTATCGCGGTAGGGGAAATTCTGCGGTGGAACGAAACGGTGGTAAGTATGGTTTGATGACCGCTTCAAACTTGCATTCTGTCTTATTCCGTCCGAATATAACAATAAAAAGAAAAGATATATATAAATATAAAGAGTATTGGAAAATATATTAAAAATATCGGTTGCTCGTTTCAACAAAATATTTATTGAAACCGGATGGTCTTAATATACGCGTTCGATGGTAAAACATTATTTTAAACCTCAGAGAATGCAACTGAGAAAACGAATACATCTTACACGAGTAAATAAAAGTAAAGTAATTTTTGTAAAGATGCGCGTTTTTAGTGATAACGAGTGCGCTGATATCACATGATAACCGAAATGAAGCGCATCCTACATGTCTTGTTCAAAATGAGAGTAATTACCTGTATACGAGTATTATCTTTATGCTTGTAAGAAAAGAAACGTGGCGTGCATAACTATTCATTGTTAGTGAAAAGGAAATCGGCAAAATATCTACGGAATTAAAAGTCATTTTTGAAAATGTAAAACAGTAAACTGCTTTGTTGAAATTTCGTGTTTAGTCAATACCATATTTTTTGTTTCTGTTAAAACATGACTGGAATGTAATTGAACATTTTTATCTTGTATTAATATATGGTTCATGCTTACTGCAAAAATCTTTGTAACTTTAACGATGTACAAATAATCTTAACCGCATGCATGTACGTCGGATACAGCTCGCAGGAAGTAGAGACGGGGAATTACGAGAGAGAGCGAGAGAGAGAGAGAGAGAGAGAGGGAGAGCGGTCGGAGGGAAACTCCAGCATCGACATTTGATCGCGAGTTCCGTTCCTGTATAGCGAGCAAGGCTTGCATTGCGGGGGACGGAGTATTGGTTTGCTGGCGGAATCAGTGCTGCCGGAAGTGCATCCTGGATCGCATCCTGCCCCGCTGCGTTCGCTTTTCCGCGAACGTTACTGGCTATACCGGTTAGATCCTTGCTCAGCAAGCGGTGCGGGGGTGGAAGGCGGTACGATCGTGATGTGAAACCGTTTTCGCGTTCCTCCTCCACTGGCGGGGGGG
>VBVQ01003242.1:2920-19815 GCA_011636635.1 Tetramorium simillimum | reverse complement strand
GCGTGCACCGCGCGCCATCCTACTCCCCCACGGAATCCGAGCCCTCCCACCCCCGTCGGCTGGCCCCCGCAACGGTGGTCGGCGGGGGTGGGATGCTGCGACCACGCCTACGCTTCGGAATCACCTCTACCTCGTCGACGTCACGACTTATCACCCTCTCAGCGGCGGTGGCGGCGGCGGCGGCGGCGGCGACGGTAGCGGTGGGTTGCGGAGAAGCGATTGTGGAAGTGGCGGACGCGAAGGAGAGGAGAAGCAGAGACGAAGGCGGCCGCGACGAAGAAGGAAAAAAATAATGAAATGAACATCGGGAGGGAATCGCGGAATTATTATACGAACACCGGGCGACGGGGGTGCGTCGGGTGCGCCGAGTCGGTTAGCTTATATAAATTGGGGGCGGTTCGGTATATAGGCATTTCCTCGGCGAAGGGAGTAGCATCGAGAAAACGATTCGCTTCGTACGCGGGGGTTAGGTTCGGGATAATTATTCATTCATCCGACGTGATGGACCTATGAGCGGCCACAACGATGGCGATTTCGTTTTAAAAATCTCGGTGATGAATAATCACGACTTTCGCGATGCTTCCTGCGTCCTATAAGTCTTACGTATTTTCATCTATTTATTCTTCTCTCAAGTATATTGATTTTTTTTAAGAAAATGTGTGGAAAGTTAAATCAACGTTAATATTATTGAAGTATAGTATTAATTTTAAACTAATATCTTACGACAATTTAATCATTTGTTAGGAGAATTAATTTTTATGTCGCGCGACTACTCTATATGAGTTTACTATATGAAAGTCTAAGAAATTATTTACACTCGTTATTTACACTTCGTATTATATTAACGAGATTATATAAAAAAAACAAGCAATGTAATCTACCTCAATTACCCGATATAAATTGGGGACAGTTTGAATGGCGGTACTCTTGTTACTCAACGAAGGGAGGAAAGGCAAGAAATGATTTATTTCGAGCGGGGGCAAAGTAATTATGGACTCAAATTTGATGAAGTGACCTGAATGAGAAAGGGAACTTGCTTTATCATGATGTTCATGAAGAATTTAATCTTTCA
Organism: Tetramorium simillimum; assembly: GCA_011636635.1. NCBI lineage: Eukaryota > Metazoa > Arthropoda > Insecta > Hymenoptera > Formicidae > Tetramorium > Tetramorium simillimum. Next base: position 18,743 of record VBVQ01003242.1, on the reverse strand, counting down.
TACTGCAATCATAATGAGGGAAATTATTTTGTTATATTATTAAAGCAAATATGTCTTATTAACATATCATATAATACTTGAAATGTATAATTAATTATTATGTATATTATCAGCATTTTAATAAAAATAGTGTTGCAAAATCTATCTACATGTATTAAATAATTTATTATATACATTTCTTCTTAAATAAAATAACTTTTAAATATTTTTTACTTTCACGTTTAAAAAAAATATCTGAGTGAACACACTTAAATCAAACATACATATTATATGCGATATATAATTATAGTACAATTATATATTAATTGTACTAATTATAAATATGAAATTGTTATATTTATTTTTCGAATAGTTACAATAAATTTCGTAACAGTGAACACGTTTCTACGAGTGCATGATTTCTTATATGAAGGAAATAATTCTAATGATAAGTGTAAACGGCACAAGCAACTACGATCTTCGTCTTTCCTTATCCATACTTCCGTAGCGATATTATCCTTATTTGCATCCTTGAACTTTCCTAGCGGCATACCTAAACTTCTTTGTCGTACTTGCCGAGCTAATGCTAATAAGGATACCGTCTGTTTGAAATTGATATTTAAGCGGTAAGTTGTACGACCGATGCAAACATTAATTGAGACTGATCCTCCCTCGCGAGTAATTAGCTAATACTAACAATTCTCTCTATTACCACAAAGATTATAGAATATTACGATTATATTTCATATAATCTACATCAAATAAGGTACATGTAGAGTAACTGTATAAGACTATATTTTTAATTTGAAAAACAAGAGTAGTATTGACTTTCGGGGATAAACTAAAGAAATACATGCATATGTCTATTTAAAACAAGTTACAACTCTTCGACTGTAATTTATAATTGTGCAGATATGTATTTCGGCAAGGCTTTGGAGAATTGCAGTATTAATTACCACTATAAGGGATTGTACGAGCAGGATGAGTAATTGTTGCAGTATAACACCAAACACTCATCCGCTGCGGAGGATTTCAGGATTATTTCGTAAAAGTGATTCTCGTCCCGATCCGACAGAAATGACAGAAAAGCGAGATCCGTTCCGCGCGGAGACAATAATCTGGATTTCCATTTATCACTCAGTTTACGCGATTCAACAGCTTTCTCTGACGTGCACGAAACAAAGTCACGAAAAGTAAGCGCTGCGCGCCGGATAGCGGGATAATCGTGGGGTGGCCGGGATAATAATATTATTCTGATAGGGGGCAGTTATGAGCACATGACGCCACGGACTTATGCGATGTCTCTTATCCTGTAACAATATACGTACGTATCGACATACAAGGTGTCCGAGAACTACCGCGTTCCTATTCGGACACATTTCGTCGAATATCACACTTTTTTTATGAGCATGAAAAATTTTCGTGATCATACTGAAAATCAGCATTTTCAATTCTCTATTTCCCTTATAGTATTTTCTTCGAATTAATATTTAAATTATTTGTTGAAATAAAGTTCATTCGCACAAAGTTAACTAAATAAAAATCCATTATTTATTTCCTCAAGAGAGAGGAAATAAATAATTTCTTCTCTACTAAAATAATTATACATATTAATTTGCTTTTCTAAATGTTTGAAATTTTTATATTACTTTTCAGAAAAATTATTTGTTTTTTAAGAAAGCTTAATAAACGATACATATATCGGTTTCGTTGAAGTTTGTAATTTAATAACTATAACTGTAATATATTCTTTAACAATAGTAAATATCATTAAATCTCTGACTTGTGGTCGAGACCAAGTGCGATAATCCTGACACACCTCGTATACGCATCGTTGTCGTTGCTGGCATGGCGAGCCGCGGGCCGAATGCTCGAGTTATATTATTTGCGTGCGCATCAAACGCAACAAATCGTGCGTGAAATCGACTTTATTAGTTGCTTCGCTCCAATAACGCGCGCATTAAATACATATATCGCGCCGACGCTCTTACGACGTGTCACGCCACACGCCGCACGCCGCGATCATTTCGATTCCGCTACCCCGACAGCCCTTACGTTTAACGCGCTTAATAAAGACCAACTTCCCCTCTTGCAGTGTAAATTGTCGACGTTGGATCATTATTGCGATTAAGATCGTTATCCACTGACAGATCATTTAAGGATTTTTTTTACATTTAATTTTTCAAAATATTATATCACAAATTGTAACTTAAGATGAAATATATTTTTTTAACTTATTTATTTGTTGAAAAGTTTTAGTTTGAAAATTAAAAAACTTGAAAGAGAAAAACACAATAATAAGTATGTACCTATATATGTTTGATCGTGTTCAAAAAGCATTTTAACATTCAGTTTTATTAATAAGTTTGATAATGAAATCTTTTAATGAATTATGTGTAAGAGTATAAAGATTACAAGCATTATTGCTTTAATTATTGTTAAAAGAAATAAGATTCAGAGTTTTCAATCCCGTATTCGAATGTATGAACTCGTGCGATTTTTCGGATACATCGCGCAACAATGCGATCCTCTTGCGGTAACAAGCCGCGAAAGTACAAAGCTGTGAAAACGTCGTCTTGCGCGCGAAAAAGATGTATCGAGTGAGTAAGTTATTACATAGGTAGCCCGGGTAGTATATAAATTGTCACCTAACACAGTCGCGAGTGGGGACCGTCGTCCTCTCTATGGGTTCGAGATTGCTTTGTTTGGTATAAAGGGTCGGCGCGGGGGTGACGGCGATGGCGGGGAGGGTAGGCGGCATAGAGGTATAATAAAGGAGAGAGCGCGAGCGCGAGTGCGAATGAGGAGGGAAGGGTTGCCACGGAAAAATCCGATATCTTGGGTGAAATGAGTCTTTGGCGCGATATCGATGTATATCGTATACACCCTCGTTCTCGAGTCTTTGCGTCTTGTATTTTATATAGCACTTCCGCCTCGGGCTTCGTCGTAAAAGTAAGTTGCTGATCTCCTCTGAATTAAGTTACATTATGCTTATTTGGTTTTGTAAATCACATTTCTTTAAAGCTTTAGAACGAAAAAAATATACTAATGCATTAAATAAGAAAATTAAACCATTGTTGTTTAAGGATGAGATAATGAATCTTTCAATTTATTCTTGTAATTTGTTTGAGTGGTATTTTTTTGAAAATATATTACTCCGATACTTTGTAGAATAAAAAAAAATTTAATTCGCTTGAAAAAACATTATAATAATTATCTTCAATTACTGAATTTTAAGAGCTAAGCTGAATAACGAATTTTTAACTAATATTCACGATTAGAGAGTAGAGACTCGAATATTTAATAACATTTCGAATGCGGTGCGCAACGGTGACGGTGCACGAGGCGTTAACGGAACGCCAGAGAGTCGTTCGTGTTTATTCTCACGTTCGATACATATGTTAGATATCCGCGGGAGAGAAAAACGCACCGTACTCGGTGGTCACGTACGTCGTTCACGGGAAAATGTAATAGCTGAAAAAAAAGAGAGAGAACGGAGCGGAGAGCGAGGTGGCCCTTTTTTTTTTACCGCGCGCGCGTTCGCGGATTGACGGAAAAAGGGTAAGAAAACAATTTTCAGAGCGCTCGTGCCTGGCCTCCGAAACGGCGTTTGTCGCCCGTCGCCCTAGACACGTTCGCGCACCGCTGCTGTTTTCGCTTTTCGTACTTTTAAAAAAAGCTTCCACGCGCGCGTTCACCAGCGTAATTCACGCCGTAAATCGACGTTGCGCCGCGCGTGCATTCTGCATCCTCCGACACAGCGAGCACCTCAAAATCCGCGACTCGGTTAGCAAACGTAACGAAAATAACGAAAAATGTTCCCTTTTTTTCCTAAGCCGAACTATTTTCGCGGCTTGGTACTAAAACAGTTAATCCCAAAATAAAAATAAGCTACGTGTCGAACATGCACTTTTCTTAAGCTAAATTTTACTTGTGTATGTATAATAGTTATAAAAGTAAATAATAAAACTATATTATATTTATCTCTAAAATTTGATTTAAATTTTTTAGAGAGAATCAAGGTATACATTTATATAAATGATATAAATTGTTAAAAATCAACACCATAATTATGTGTACACAATTTGCAGATCTTTTTTGCGATTATATATTTAAGGTAAATGCATCTCTCACATTTAGTCGATCGCAGCATCTTCGTATGCGTGCATGTGGCGGTATATCGTGCCATTGAGGCGCCGTACAAACATTTGCAGCATGATATTCCCACCTTATTGTGGCGTAAAGGTTGTAACAAGGTTGCGCGTCACGGATCGTTTTGCCCGCCAGAGAAGCCTTTCCAGCTTCCGCTCGTCGGTGCTCTCGCAAGGTGTGCGCGCGCGTCTGTGAGCACCTCGTGTGACACTTGAACCCTCGGCTCCACGCCTCCAAGCATAAACGTGCGAATACGAGAGAGAGAGAGAGAAAGAGAGAGAGGGTGAGAGGACAGGAGAGGAGAGAAGAAGAGAAGGAGAGAGGGAGACGGGAAGGTCGAAGGGTTCGTGTTAATTAATATCACGTCACCCGCGCGCGCTGCCCAGCTAAAATCTGTCTCCGCTTCTGCTCTGCCGAAATATTCCTACCTCTCCCCCTGCCCTTCACCCAACCCTCTTGCGTCACCCATCATCCACCTTCTCTCCCCCGATGTACGTTCTCCTTTATATCCCCGATGTATGTTCTAAATGCGGGATTACACCTTGGACGGATTGTCGCGCGGTTACAAGTCGGCCGACACGAAAACTGGATTGTGTAAATGGTATCTTCGAAGAAAATGATTATCCAATGTTCGTGAAACATGAACGACCGCAGAAATGAAATATCGGAAATGATATTTTGTAGACACGCACTTTTATACGCGAGAAGTCAAATTTCTACACACAGACGAGAGACGTATCATTATTGATGTTTAACTTTTACACGGCGAATATGATCGCGGATTCGAAATGAAAGAGAATCCTCATTGTACGGCTTTAGGAACGTCACGAATATCTGCGGGGTTACATCGAACTCGCGCTCGCGCGTGATGAGACATAATAAATAGACTCGCGTACTCACTTTCGATGATCGATCGAGAATGACGAGAAGAAGGAGAGTAGAATGCGAGAGGGCCGCGCAAATTCGCCTTAACTTTACCGCGAAGCTCGTACTTAATACGCGCTCGCATATGCATACGTGCAAATACGTGCGCGCATGTGGCAGCCGCGGGGCTCAATTTCTACAGCAGTTATTTCAGTATCGCTTTACATACCGCGGAACAATACCGCGGTACGCGCATCCGTAGAATCCATTCCGCGGATTCCCGGCGAATTTATTTGTAGCGATGAAACGGAAAAAGCAATACCGAAAAAACGTATTTTTGCAGGAAATGCAATCCGATCCGGTTTGCAGAAAAAATCCGCCGCGGTAATAGCAAACTCGCCGATGATTAACCCCGCGCGTTCGATGTATTGAATAAAAGTAAAATCTGATACGTTTGTTGTTCCTTCCTAATGTTTTCATTAAAATGTAATTACGTACGTTTTTCCCGAGCATTTTTTCAATTTTTACAGTATATTATTAGAGCAAAGTAATTTCCGCATGTATTAATTAATATATTAATAAACTAATACGCGCCCTAAGGCGAGAAGTCTTGAGAGAAGTCAAGGTCTCTAAAATTAAACGGCACTCTATATGAATTATGATGATATTTATAATTTAGATTTGAAATGATTTAGCAAAATAGCTCGTCAGAAGCATTTTTGCTTTCTCCATTTTCTTAAATGTTACACACAGTGAATATTGTCTAATAGCTTACAATCGCTCAGAAACTGAACTGACTGACACGTCGAACGGCTTTATCGGGCGGTCAGGCGGCAGGACACGATCCGGGGATGGATCCTGCGGTCCATTCACAGCATCCGCGTTGACGCTTTGATCATTTGTTTCATGGCGGGCGATGAAAGCGACCGGTGAAGGCGATGACAGCTAATGCGCCGTGAGGGGTGCGGCAGTGTTTTCACGGCGGCGCGGCGCGGCGGTCGAATCGTCGAATTCGCTCCGGCCTCTCTCTCTCTCTCTCTTCTTCCCTCTTTCTCTCTTTTTCCCTCTTTCTCGTTAAAACGAGCCACCACGACTTTAAATGACATTTCCCTCGGAGCGACAAAAACGGCCCAAGTGTCGAGGTGAAGCGTTGACACGTCGATATAAGCCGGGGCTTATAACGCGGCCGGGGATGGCGCTCGAATAAATTACGGGGCCAGAAGAACCGACAGAATTTTCCGCATCGATGCGGATATTTGCGCGATAATACAGGTGATGTAGCCGGATTTTGGAAAAGACGAAGTCGGTACCCCATAAAAGCTCCCGTAAAAGGATTTATTACTTGTTATAGGCTATTTACCTGCTACACTTTACTTGCTTTAATTTTTTAAATATAATTATTGTAATTTTTTATATGACATAAATAAATAAAACATATAAAAATGTACAATTCGATTTTTATTATTAAATTATTACGGAAATCGTATCTCGGTAAATACGAGAAAAGATGACTGTTTCTTTTAGAAAACTTTTATAGGAGAAACGAAAGAGTGATTTACAAAACTAATAGTTTATTAATAGTTTATTAACTAATAGTTTATTAATAGTAATCAAGAATTGCACATGATTATTATAGATTCCAAAATTTGGACACGAAAGCGACTTTTCTTTTTACAACATTGAAAATAAATTTTCTATTTGCAAAGATTTTTATTATAAAAAACACATGAAATCCAATTACTACCATTATTTCGTCAAGATTACGACAAGTAAATTTCGGCATGGATTTATGCGCATGTGAGCGCCACGTGGATCAGGATTTCGAAAGGAACGCGTTATTCGTCGAAAGAGTGAAAAAGACGTCGGCAGAGAGAAAGAAAAAGAAAGAAAGAGGGGGTGAGGGAGAGAGTGGAAGAGAGAATCGTAGAATCAAATATCCGCCGTACTTTCACGGTACGCTTCCCTAATTTGTATTGCGTATGGCAGCGATGCCGAGATATTAGGGGCAGTTATCGCAACGTATTGCTCCTAATCGTTCTCCACCCCGAAGGGAACCGGCGGCCGCGAACGAAGGGTAGCGTGCCGAACGGAGACGGAAAATCGGGACGATTCGAGAGAACGAGAGACGAAGGACAGGGAGAGGGAGGGACAGAAGGGGGTGGTATATTCGCGGGAAAGGGAGAAAAAGATGGAAAGAGCGTAGGCTCGGCATGAGAAAGAGAGAGAGAGGGGAAGGATCGAAAGGGAGCGGGCGAAAGACAGAGAAAGAGAACGATCAGGGAACACAGCGTGCACTGGTGCTTTTGACAGGCCGATGAATTGAATAATCGCAAGTCGAGTCGAGTCGAGGGGGTCCCGCCAAATCTCAGTCCCCAATACGTCGGTATATAGATGTAGACGCCCGGCGCGGCGCGGCCGAATGTGCGTAAAAGTACATATACACGCAATATATAAATATATCGCCCAAGAGATTTTACGTATCACGAGCAACCCCCGTTCGCGGATTATCAGCTTCGTGGAAATGAGCATGTCGATAGTATCATCCCGTTATTCAGATCCGATTTTGTCGAATCTTGTTTCGCGAGAGGGAGAGGAATGAAAGGGTTGATTGTGCGCCAATTATTGCGCCCGGATTTGTTTCCCAAAACCTCGGCAAGACCGTCACAGAATTTTACAAGGAATTTTCTTTCGAGAAGAAAAACCTGTGATTTTCATTGGGGTTCGAAATGCCGGTATAATGTACATCGTATGCATTACAATGTATAACGAGAATCGGATTCAGCCGCGATCGGCTGTCCGCCCTACGCCGCACGTTCGTGACACCTACGCGATGCGTTTGATATTCGAAGGCAAACACGAACAGCCGAATGCCCGAATTAATATTATTAATTCGAGTGGCGGAGGATCCGCGCGCGGGGAATTACGCGCTTCGACAGTTCGTAAGCCTCGAGCGGCGCCTGGCGCGCACGTGGCCTATTCCACTTCTGCCCGGCGCTTCTGTTTTCAACACGGCCGTGTGCCCAGCGGGAGACGTTCGGATCCTGTAACGCGCGCGCGATCCTCGATTCCTTCATCGGGAATGCGCAAAGAGAGACACACGTGCGACGGCGATGAAGGGGGAACGCGGCTCTTTGAAGTCTACCTGTCCCGAAGAAATCTTACGCCGCGTCGCCATGCAGTTTACGGTGCCATGCTGTCTTTACTGATAACATCATAATTAATATCACGCTCTAATGTGATTTCGTAGCGATCGTGTGACAGAGAGAGAGAGAGAAATCCTGATATTAATTGGTTAAATTGGTAGAATAAATTTTGCGGAAATACAGAATTTTTTAGCAGAGGCCGCCGCGCGGAGCTTATTTTGTTATTTCCTTCGGAAAAGTTGCACGCGCGGGAAGGTTGACATAACATATCAGCGGGAAAATTCAATATAAAATGTTTCACCGCTGGGGGAAATTAATGACATTCGAGCCGGTGCCGCGTTCGTATGAAAAATCGCGTGCATGGCATCGGGCGCGGAGTTACGCCGTTACAATCGGTCTCGAAGGTAGCAAACACGGGCGGCAGCAGCGTCGTCGTCGTCGTCGTTGTCGTCGTCGTCGTGAAAGGCAATACGTTACAAGAGGCAAGCCAAACCAACCTGCCTACCTATCGTATAGGTTTAGATATAACCGGCTTCCGCTATGCGCATTCGGGTAGTCCGTAGTAGGGTATATATCGGAGAATGAGAATGGGCGGAAACCAGTCAGAGAGCACGAGCTAAGCGCGAGCTAGCGAGCCGGAGAGAGCCCTGAGTCGAGTCGAGTCGAGTTGAGTCGAGTCGAGTCGAGTCGAGTCGAGCGTCTGGTGCGTTTGACGTTGATACCGCGATAAGATGAAAGAGCTTGGAAGCTTATATCCGAACCTATATGACTGTATTGTTGCGCACGTCTAAGCATGCACGTAATGCCGTGCCGATACAACGTTGATACACATCTTAGACGTGCCGGCGTTTGCCCGCGTGCACGCGCTATATCGGGAACGTATCACGAAGGGGGATGGAACACGAAGGGGCACTCGCCGCACAAAGAGAAACGGATCGGATCGTAAACAGATGCCGGGCGTAATTAGGGAATAATATCGGAGGTTGCGCGCCGCCGAGCCGTATTGCCGGGATTTCGCTCCCGATCAATTTCAGCAAATAGACACGAGAATTACCGATTTAAAGTCAGCAGATCGAGAACGCGCTGAAAAAGTCTCATCTGCTGATTTATCTTGATTCTGGAAGGAAGCCTTATACGAACGATTTTATTCAATATTTTTTTAATCATTATTATTAAATTATATTTATATAATCACTGTTATTGAAACTTTTTTCTTATATATAATTTGTTTGAAATATTTCTAACTGATTCAAAATAATCCTAAAACTATCTAGATTTTTAAAACATAAATAAGCACTCCAAGATCTCCATAGAGATTAAAGTTTACAACTTATTTTCTAGGATGCTAGAAAATAACAAAGTTTTATTAAAAGATTGGGAATATTAAAATTAAACCCTGCGCACTTATACTTATATAATTAATTAATAAATAGATATCGAAAAATATCGATATCCAAAATGTCAAAAGTATTCAAAGTATTTGACTATTGTCGCCGTGATTCGCAACAGCTGTAATATGATAAATATATTAAAATATCGTTTGTGTGTGGATAAGCATTTTCCAAACAGCATTTTCCAAGACATACTTGATGTCCGATTCACCTGTTTCCGCTATTGGCTTCCGCGATTTCGTCGCTCTGCCGTGTCGTTTCGCTCCTTCGTTTTTCATTCGGGCGAGCGGGCCGAAAGGGAAAAAAACGTGGGCGATTGGTTTATTTAAACTGCAGGTGCCTGTGGAAAAATGCCTCTCTACCTGGGCAACACGTGGTGCGTGCGTGTATACGTGAAGTGTACACACCGACTCGGCTCTCCTGCGGCTGACGAGCGGCCGAACAACAACAAACGCCAACAGGAAAACGCGGGAGCGGAACCGCGGCCCCGATTGCGGCTTGAAAATCAAACCGGACTATTGTCCGGGGGACACGTCCTATTAGTTTTCCATTTGTCCGTGATTTCCTTCCTGCACCGCGTTCCTTTTTTTTTCACGCGGTGGATTCGCAAGCAAGACAATTCGATATACAATTATGCGACATTCAATCAAATGTCACTCTTAGGAGTTTTACTTCTGTGCTGTGATATTGTGCTGGAGCATGTTGTTTCGTATCGAGAAAATGAATAAACAGTTGATTCGCAGTGCTTAACAGTAAGATAAAATATAAATTCAATGAAATCATTTTCGCCGTAATGAAAATTTCGTTTATAAGTCTACTTCAGCTCTTTGATACTCACTTTTGTATTCATCTTTAGATTTCCGATTTATAAAATGTACATTTTTATTAAAAGGCATATTGTATTTAGAAACTAACAATGTAAAATAGCGAGGGGAGCACTCTACATTCTGCGCGACTATCGAAATGTATACCTTCATAATAAAAATGTACGTTTCATAAATCTAAAATCTAAAGACCAATGCAAGACCATTGGCAACTTGTTCACACACAAGCGTCCCATTATGTGTAGTTATGTTAAAAAAAAAAAGAGAACAATTGTTAATTGTTTGTCACATGTATTCTGAACTCCATATTTCGTAATTTGACGCAATTGAAAGATTAATTCCCCTTTTTCAGGAACAAAGTCCATATTGCGCAATCGCATTCATTTAATGCGTTCCCTCCGTATCCCTTCCGTATTACATCGAAATCTTGTCGCGTCTGCGATCTACGCGATATAATCCGGAGTGCGTGCTCCACGTCATACGGGGCAGAGTGCCATCCACGCGCGATTACACGTACATGTGGCATTGATTGGTCGAGCGGAGTGGCTCTCGAGTGTCTTAAAGGGCCCGAGGGACGGAGACGCTCCGGCGGTGGCGGCGGCGGCGGCGGCGGTGGCGGCGGCACAAGCCGACGACGGTATTATAGTTGCTATCTGTCTTCGCGTATGTATGTCGGTCGGCAGTCAGAAACACTCGTCCAGAAATGTCACCCGCACGCCGTGTCTATAAAGGATTTCTATGGATCGGTCGCGTGCCACCGTGCGAGCTACGCGCGCGTGTACGTCCACCGATCCTAAGTAGGAGAGTACCCGGGCATCATCCACGACCCACAGCCCACGATTACATCCCGGGGCGTTGTAAGTCCGCCCCCGTTCGTGTAATTCCGCGCTCTATCTCTTTGACAGGCAGTGCGATTGCCGCGGTCCTTCATCTTTGATCGATTATGATAAAGGCTCATCGATGGTTCTTTGTATTCTATTCATGGATCAAAGCATACGCTTACATCATAATTATTATAGCTTTTAAAAAATAATTCTCATGAGTACCTATGTTCAAAATATTTCGAAAATATCGATTTTAGAGAAAGATATTTCGCTCGGAAGTTGTACAGAGAGAAACACATTGATTAGATATATATTTTTTTACATTTTCGAGAAATGGTGATAGTGTAATCTTTCTGTAAACCCTAGAATTTTTATTTAAAGAATAAAACTTTTTATTTTAAAAAAGACATTTTTTTTTTAGTTCTTTTTTCGTATCTAAATCCGCGTGCGCGATGTCGTCAACCCGTTTATTAAGTAGAAAATACGAAAGGGTCCTTCCTAGTGGCGTGCGTAAGCGTCGCCTTAATGCTCGAATTATTCGGTTCTTTATTTCCAAACGGCAGTAAAAAGTTTCCGCGACATTAGGCATCTTGTCTCTATTCCGTCAGAAGGCTTACCTGGTCCAGGCAGCAAGTTATGCAAATTTACGAGGACCGAATGCGTATCATGAGGATTCCGTTGCAAGAGCAATGAAGCGGGACAGGAAACAGAGAAGAGAGAGAGAGAGAGAGAGAGAGAGAGAGAGAGAGAAAGAGAGAAGGGGAGGCAAGAGCTTTTAATTACCGAATTATGCGGAAGCTGTTTATTGCCGAGCGGAGGTCGCCTTAATCGTTCAATCGAGCGGATGGCGGATAGAGAGAAATACTGCCTACCCCCGTGAAGCGGCCGCGCCTTTCATCCGCGAATAATTAATGTAACGCCGGCGTTGTAATTGCTTGTTGATAGGCACGACGCATCTGCTCTCTCTCGAGATCGAGCGAGAAAATGCATACGTTCAAAACCCTCTGTAAACGTGACTTATATCGAGGGGAGTGAAATTTGTGCGTTGAGTGAGAGACAGCCGAGGAAAAGTTGATAAAAACTGCGTTTGAAAACGACAATGAAATTGGATTGCCACGTACTGCCGACAGTAACACCGCGCGCGGTAAATATATATTCAACCTCATATAATTATTTATTCCGGTAATATAATTTCTTATTTTATTTAATTAAATTTGTTATTCATGCGAATTTTAAACCGAGCATTGAAACGCGATTTGACGCGCTGAGCAGAAATTAAATTAGTCAATGCGAATGTACACTTGGCTGACGTGAAAGAAAATTAATTTAAATGCGCCCTTAAAGCATTCACAACTTGTTTCTCGCTATAGAGAATATTTTATACGTCCGTCCGGTTCACAGCATTATAACAAAATCCCTTTAAATAAAAAAATTCCCATCTAATTATCAAGCATTATTGCATTTAATCGTCTGACGCATTTGAAAAGGCGAGCCTATCTGTAACTGTTTAATTTAAAATTTTATTTGTTCTCGACAAGTTTTTCACTTTATCGCATGAATCGACTTATATATCACATTCCGTTTATTTATTCGTTTCACTATTTCCTTCTGTCACTGTTGTAAAAATTTACTTGCTATTTAAAATTATACGCACAAGCCTGAAACAAATGAAAAGCTGAGCAGTGCACGTTAATACGGGAGTTAATACGGGAGGCGAAAAAGGGTGACTGGACGTAATTGAAGTTTATGTCCTACTTCCCTACACCGAAAGGCGAAGTCGATCCTCTCTCGAAGGTGCGTTCGATCGTCCTTCGGTGTACCGCGCGCATCCAACGCGCACAGACGCACAAACGGAACGGAACGGAACGGTACGCATACAGAGGCGGCGCGGCGTAAGTGTAGCCCACGGACCTTCGTAGCAGCGGAGCTATGCCGTGCAACGCGAGAGGAGTTGGTTGGTTCCATTTGAGTCAGGGTATCGAGGTGTCAATAGCAGCTGCTATGTTACACACAAGACCCCTGCCTACGGCACCCCCTTGTTGTATTCACTTCACTTCTTCACCCTTATCTACAGCTCGGACTTGGATATTAGAGAGGGATATTCATGTCCAGACGGTAAACGAGCTCTCTACGAGGATCTTTCTAGCCCGATATCTATCATTATAATGGAACATAGTTATGATTATGGGCCACGATAATGCGATACAAATTGATGTACGCATATCTGGATGAGACAATTCACATACTTACGAATCTTTCTTTAACGTGAATTAACGAACAATTCGTAAATGTTTTTAAGAATGAGATATTTAAAAACAAAAGGTGACAGAATTATCAGATTTGTAATAAATATCTCATAGTTACATTTCTATATTATTTCTATAAAGTTTTTCAAATTTTAGAATGTAAAACTATAAAAAAATATTTAAATCCTTATCGACCTATAAATATAAGATCTATAAATAAAATCGATCGACCGTATCAATTCGCCAATATTCCAATATATTCCAATATTATTGTGAAAAAACATATATATAAAAAATGGTTTATTTATTCCCATCGTTATATATTTTTTACGCGATTCGCGATTATTGTATAAATATCGCATCAAACGTATCAATCATCAATAACGCGTTCCGATGTGATTCGCGTACAGAAGAGAAAAAAAAACAGCGCGCCGTTGTCGCACGCCCATTCGAGCTAGAATGCAATTAGGCGGCTTCCGGTCCGAACCACCGAGAGAGGGTGCGGTTGAACGGCGACAGTATGCAAGTAAGTCACTCCAGTGAAGCGCGATAAAATGCTCTTCCTCTCGCGGATGCGACGCGATGCGATGCGGGTAGTCGCTCGCTCGCTCGTTCGCTCGCGCATTCGCTTGCATCCAGAGAGCTGCAAGGGGTAGGTAGGTGGAACAGCGCACCCCCGCTGTTTTTAAGCGTCGATGACTAATTGGCAATGTCGCGGCCAGGCGCTGAGACACACCCCGCTCTCTCTTTCTCTCTCTCTCTCTCTCTCTCTCTCTCTCTCTCTCTCTCTCGATCCTCTCTCAACACACTTCCCCGCCCGTCGACATTCTCCCTTGTATTTCGTCTCAACCCTCATCTCATCGGGTCCTCTTGAAGCAACCGATTTTATCGTCTACATACGTACATCCCTCTCAACGACGTATCGAGATTCTTTTCTGCCTTCCAGTTGCGATAGACTTTTCTTTCCAATAATCAGAAAGCGGAACGATTATTGGCGCAATATTAGGAAAATATTGGTTTGAACGCGAAAGATAAATCAAAGTTTAAAATAGATGTAGATAGAAATATTGAAATATTTACTATTTAAAGAAAATATCTAAATGTAATGATTTTTAAAACAGCTACCAATTACAATGGATGCAATGATAACAACTTGGTAATTTATAACAAAAATTTTATCTCCCTCCCCCCTCTCTCTCTTATATATTATTGTATAATATATTTATATATATTTATAATTATTTTATATATTTTTAATATATATTTATAGTAGTTGGTTTTGTTAATATTTATTTATATAGTTTTAATATTAATATATTAAATATTGATTGAATCATTTTGCAGATTTAAAAGCAAGTATACTTTAAATGAAATCTTATTCTTGCCTTCTAGATAGAAAGTTTATTACGCCATATGGCAGTCTTTTAGAATTTATCACGTCACGGGTTCATGAAACTAATCAGCGTTGGATATACCTCGTAATAATTTATGCGTTCAAACTTTATTATGGTAATCCGCGATATGCATTCCAAACATTGTAATTACATTGTGAATTGTGGATTTCTATTACCTTGATTCAGCCATCGTACGCATTCTCTCTTCTCGGAGCGAGAAAAAGGTGAGTTTTCATTAATATGAAATAAAATTATCCATTTATACGGATATTAATAGATTCTTTCTTATGCTAAATTATAAAATCCTTCATAAAAATTTTCACAAAGAAAGTAATTAATTTTTCCCCAAAATATAACGGTGTACAAAATTACTACTGTTGTTGTGTAATTAAAAGCGCTCAAAAGTAATATTTTAACAATTAATGAATAAATATAAACTCGAATAATAACATTATGTTTATTATGCAAATAATTTTATGTAAACTCTAACAGTATTTGCATAACTCGAACTACCAGTAATTGCGTAATTTTAACTTTATTCCAAATTAGATTTGTCGAAAAACATATAAAATTGAAAATTGTAAGATCGAAAAGTAGAAATTTTCTATTAAATTCTTATTGGAAGGTCGTCTCTATCTTTAAAGATTCATAATTAAAAAAAGTGTGATACTTTTATAACACCCTGTACACGTTTACACGAGGTCGACCGTATTGCTTACTCTCCTACTGTGTGAGGGCGGAACAGTACTCTTCTATCTTAATGAACCGGCTGGAAGGAGAAAGCGAAATGGAGAAAGGGACGACACCCCTTCGTTAAAGGCGTTGGTTAACACTTGGCTATAATAACGTAATATAGCAGGTACAGTCTGTCCAAGCAACACACAGCTATATATTCTAAGAATATCAGCATTTTTATTTAGATATCTGTTATATTTATCATCTAATAAAATTTATAACTAATTAAAATTAATATGATACTAATATAATACTAAATATAAATAATGAT
>VBVQ01003241.1:941-19818 GCA_011636635.1 Tetramorium simillimum | reverse complement strand
ATTAAATATATAATAATTAATTTTTAATAATTTAATAATTTTTATTTTTTTTATATCTGAGTGGTTTGAAAGTAATCTT
Organism: Tetramorium simillimum; assembly: GCA_011636635.1. Taxonomy (NCBI): domain Eukaryota; kingdom Metazoa; phylum Arthropoda; class Insecta; order Hymenoptera; family Formicidae; genus Tetramorium; species Tetramorium simillimum. The sequence continues at coordinate 19,739 of VBVQ01003241.1, read as the reverse complement.
TTTAATTAATTGTTTAATTGGATTTTTACCTGGATTATTGGTTTATTTTAGCTATGTGATTTATGAGTTTATTAATGAATTAATTTGTTAAAGCCAATTTTCCTGATAAAATGTTTGTGACTGTATGTATAACATCGTATTTATGATTTATCGCTTCAGTACATTTTTCTCTAGTCTACTGTGCTTAACTTTCATCGCATAATTGAATTCGCATATTCGAGTTATAAATGAATATGCATACATATAAATTGAATTGTGTGTAATATGAGTATAATTACTGGAATTAGTAATCTATTAGAGAGAAATTACCTTGTCATATTCGCATTCTGCGAAGTCTTAGCAACTTGTACTGCTATTTTTTTCTTTACTGTCAGCTCTGAAAATTGTTTTATAATTTATTAACTAATTATATGTCGCGTTACAAAGTATCGTTTTAAAATATTATATTTTCTTACGAATAGATCTATTTTTATATGAGGGCTGTACGAAATGTCGAAGCTTTGAGTACTTTGTTTTCAAGACGCTTTCACACCCGTAGATTCTTTTAGCAGGCCAGATAATTGTTGCGAAAGCGGCATAGTTTCTGTGTGGCATAATTTAAATAGCGACTGTCGTCAAGTAGATTGCCGATGCCCATGCGAAGAGCATCTCGTTCTTTCTCTCTTGCACGGAAACACGAGCATGTCGCATGCGTCTCCGGTCAGTTAAACGAATGGAGAAAACATAGTTCTAGAGAGAAAGGAAACAAGCTGCGCCGTTACATAGTCGCGAAAGCTGAAAAGAGTCAATTTTTCTAAAAAAAACGTGATAAAATGGATGCAATTCTAATAATAATTAAATGTTTAAAACACTGATGATGGAATCTTTAAATTGAAAAAACTACAATTGATGTAAAATACTTCGTGTATAATTAATCCTTTGTTTATACGAATTTGGCTGGATAAGCTGATTTAATGTCATATTAACAAATTAACAAAATTTATTATCGTCTCCATTTCAACACGGTTTTTTTTTAATTATTCTGATTATTATTATATTTTAATTGATTTTCTATTTCTTTTAAATTATTACAACGCGTATCGCGAAGCAACTTTTCTCGGGGAGAACAGAGGCACTATTTCCTTTCATTTACGCGAGAAGGATCGAAGTGTTCTGACGTTAAAAATTTGTACTGTTATTCCGACGGTAGCGGCTTCCATCGGTAGTTCTCATGTACGCGGCGTAACGCGCGGATGATGTTAATAAGATGCAGCGAGGCGAGACTCTGCTCCATGCAGAGATCGCGAAGACGTTTGCTTTCCGCACTACGTGCGGGAGCGTAGAGGATGAAAAGCATTCTTTTTACTTTAGCACGAACGAGGGGAGGAAAGATATGCATTTTGCCTGGATTTTTTCAGACGAACACTTTTATAGTTAGACAAAGAAGCGTCAAAATACCGAGAGATGTAAAGGAATTGAAAATGAAAGGTTCTTCGCGAAGTCTCTTAGCTGCTTTCAATAAATAAGGAAATTTTACTTTTTATTTCAATTCGATGTTAGAGAAGATTAAAATATTTTAAAGACCTTTATGCATTCTGACTTATAAACGCGAAATTGTACATGGAAATTACATATATCAACATGTAAATGTGTCAGTAATAATTTTTGACAGTACTAAAAATATTTTCGTGTAAAAAGTTTTAAAAATTATAAAAAATTAGCTAAACTTTTTATTGACTTTTTAAAAATATGTTTTTATATTTAATTATTCTTTTACTCCACAGTGCTCGCAAACTATCCGAAAACTAGACCATCGTCTCGTGATCCGAGGATGACGTCGATGTTTCGAAGAGGCACGATTTTTGCGACCTTCTTTCTGTCACTGCTGGGTGGTGGGCTCGTCTGCGCCGCCCTTGTGACGCAGCACTGGGTGGAGGCCAGACCGTGGAGAACGCCGAATCCTCAGGAGAGCGCTGGCAGAGTTCATTTCGGTCTGTTGCAGGGTAAAAAGGAATTAAACGTCGCGTACGGATGGAGGACGTATCACGTGTCCGGTATGTTGATCTTTCCGCCTTTCTCTTTGTGCAACGCCGATTGCGTCGTTTTACGCGTAATCGCTTGATCTTTCTCCTGGTATGACAGGATATCGTAACCTTGAACGGCATGCACTCTGATTATTAATCATGTGCATTCTAATCGGAAAATTGGTATGCAAGACACTACCGTTAGTTAAGATTTTAAACTGTATAGAGTTTGTTGCAATAACACAGCATATCTCACAACTCGCTATCTCAAGTATGTATCATAATTATGCAACCAAATACTAGTGGAAACCAGTCTTTTGAATGAGAGTTACAGTATAAAATTAATTAAAGGAATATTTATGAGAAATTTTATAAGAAAAATACGTTAAATACATTAAAAATTTAATTTTTATAAATAAAAAGATTTAAATACATAAAACAAATTCGCTAAAATTTATGTAAATTGAAGAAAATCGTTCACTTGTCTCGCGAGGAATATAAGAACAGATAAGGAAAAATGGAAGGACATTTGAAATCCTGTTTTTAAAATTACTTTTTTCGATTTCAAGAATTATTCAATCTCGTACGATATGTGATTTCCTGCCAATTTCCTTTAACATCTTTATTTTATTGTCGGAATTATCCCATCGGGATTATTCAAAGCGATTATTTTGTAATAACTTCGTTGTTACAATAAAATTGTAACAAGAATCGGGTATTATGCGATAGTGCTAGTACTTTTCGAGTGACTCGCGCCACGAATTATGATCGCACGGAGATACCCTCGAGAGAAAGGCTCGTGGATGATGGAACATACTGGTATGAGACAGGACAATAAATCTGCGACTGATAACCGAGTGCATTAGAGTTCTATTCAGCATCCGACGATGCCTGTAGTTGATCGCGGACGTACATACGATGTACGTACGTGCACGATAAATCATTGATTTGGTAATCGTTAAATTCATTCCATTGATTTCGCGTGCCAATCGAAACGATCGCATTGCCATTGGACGCATCGCCACATCCTTTGTATTGGATGCTCGAAATACTCGAAATACTCTCACGATAATTTCCAAAAAAATGTAAAATTCACGAGCACACCGATGGAAAGTTTTGTTGCGAATTTTAATAACAGAAGATTGCAAATTGCATAGAATTATAACAGTGAATTTAATTATTTTTAATATAGTCATGAAAACAAAGTGTATTTTCTTTAGAATATTATCAAGTTTTACGATTGATAAATTTCTTTCGTAGTGACATTGTTTTCTTTCTGATCGTCATATATCTTTTTCCAATCGAAATTATTATTACAAGAAGGAACTGTTATCGTGCTATAAGCAACATACAATGGCGGTCAAAGCACTCAACCGGAAACATCCGCTCCTCGTGGCATCTTGGAATGGTGTCTTCATAGAATTTACAAAGAGATCTTTTAGAAATATATAAATATGTAAACAGTTTAAAGTAAATACCAAGCATATAAACCTTTTCGTTTAGAATTATTATTTTCTTATCTTTAATCACATTTTTTTTATTTTTATATTACTTATCACATTTTAATAATGGAAGTTACGGAAATTACTTTTACGTATATATGTATATGCAAATTTTTGAAAGAAAATGTCTAAAAATTCGAAAAGTGAAACAAAGAAATATTTTAAAATAAATAAATAAGATAATATTTTTCCTTAAAAACTTCAAACATTAAAGAATGATGATTACATTTTATCGTATATATATATATATTTTCTCTTTTTTTCTCTAATTCTAATCTTACACTGTTAAACTCGTAGTGTCAAATTATACTCAATTTGAGTCTCATTTTTAACTATACCATAGGTCGCCACTGCTCCTACTCAATATTTCTTCACTCATCAATTTTGACTAAAAGGAAGGTAAAATTTTGACTAACGTGGAAGTTAAATTAGATAAATTAACTTCAATTTTAGTCAAAATTTACCTCCCTTATAGTCAAAATTAATAAAATATTGAGTAGGAGCAGTGGCAACCTCATATGAGTTTACAATGTACAATTTATAAAATCTTAAAACTCTTAAATTTCGAAATTTTCCGATTTCCGGAACATTGCGTATAATTAAATTTTTACACTGTCTCAATGTTAAGAAATCTGATCCGTCTCTAACTATTTCCACATCCGCCGAATGCACTTTTGCGAAGCGACGGTGCATTGTGCCACGCGCGAAAAAGATAAATTTCTTATACACAATGCATAATAATCGTGCCGATGAGCAAGCGACTTTTACGTAGCTATTACACCGTACTTCCGGAGAAGAACAACAGAATCGCTGGCACGCGCTGTGAGAAACATTTCTCTTTCATTCAGGCGGGTAATGGGTCCGAAGGGATACCTACGTAAACGCGTGCATTCCAACATTACGTATTCCATCGGATATTTTTTTAATCGCAGCTTTTCTGGCCAATTAAAATTTTTCCTCGATTGAAATGTCAAAAGATGTCATTGTCTATTATATTTTTCTAATTATTATCACCGTACGTTTTTGCATCTAAGCTTCAAATTAAAATTTTATAAGTAACTTTAAATACTTTGAGCTCTTCATTCAGAAAATTCAATTGCTATCTAAGAATCTGATAAAAAATATGATTAATTACTTTACTACACTTTTAAAATAAATAAAATAATTATAATGAAACTGTTTCATAATTTATTAATTTTATTTGTTAAGGAATGAGAGACGGTCGATAGGATTTTAAGGAGGAATTCGAGCGTATAATTCGAACGTAGCATATATCTGAGAGCGAGCATACGTATGTTCAAATTTCTCCCAGTGTAAAACCACAAGCATGTGCATGCTTGCATGTTATCATATATGTAACAAAAAACCATCAAGTTATGAGACGTATGCGGGTAACAATAGACGCGGAAACTAGTTTTAGCGTACAAAAATCAACGACCAAGCCTCGTGGTCTACTTTCACGTGCTCGCGCACGTTGCTCGTATCATCGCGCGTTACTGATGCTGACCGCGGTAAGAGTATCGGATTCTAGTACGCGATCAATTTTATACTAAAAGAGAGGAGAAAGAGTGGGAGATAGGAAGAAGGAGCGGTCGATAATTCCACCTGATCGCGGCATTCACAGCTTACATTACGTTTTAATAAGCGCATTTACTAGAAGCACTTTCAGTATGAGTGCACTACGTCGACATCATCAGTGATTTTCAACATGTAAACAAATTAAATTATTTTATATCATACATTTATGAAGAAATTACTGTGATAAAATTTTAAATCTGAGAATGATTTCGATAAGAATGCAGTTTTCAAATCTCGAAACTGAAACGAATAAATTCTAATGCCGTCTTGCGCGTTGAATCTTTAATGTTGATCAGAGGGAACGTCATTAAGGCATAAAAGTGAGAAATGCACTATATCGGATTGAAACGATAGGAATATTGCGACTTGCCGGCAGATACGTTTTTGAGTACCTGAGTACTTTAGTGGTAGTTACGTTTTCGAGTCGGCGATACTCGCGGAACTTGGCGGTCGCCTCCGGCGAATGCAATGATCCGTTATTCACGCCGTCGTAAGTTGAAATGTCTCACGGAAACTTCGTCGTATCCTGGAAGCGTAATGCGCGAAATATTCCTACTTATATCCGTTCTTTCACTCTCGAGCGTACATCACGCCCGAATATAAAATACGATAGCAGCGGCTTTTAGTTTCCGCGGCATGCAATACATCCACATCAACGAAAGACGTCAGAAGTAGCGGAGCATTGTAGATATTTTCAAGTACGACGTTACTGAAGATATATTTTCATATGTAAAGTTAATCGCTCGAGCGCTGGCTTCGTTTCAATTTTCGGACATTATGCAATGCTTGCATAATCGAAGTCCTCGTTCCTGTTACGTTTGGAGAAGCAATTTAAATTTACTTCAACAGCAACGCAACTATCGACATATAACGACCATAACTATCGACATAAATACGAAAATCGTAAAAAGCGGTAAAATAATATTAAAATATGTAATAACTACAAAAAGAATACAATTGTGGCATTAAAAGAGATTATAATACTATATAATTTAATTTTATCACGGCATTCAATAACATTAATTATATAGAGACTTACATTATAATATATTCTACATATTAGCTTAAAAGAACTAATTATAATTGACATTTGTTATTGTTCCAAATAATAAAATCTTGATTAATAATGTTTCAGTACCTCAAATGATCCGGCAGGATCCATCAGTGATGTCTTGGGCACTTTGGATCGGTACCTTAACAACAACCTCGGCTGCTCTAGTAGCGGCTGCACTCGCTGCGCTTTTGGCAGTTTTAAATACAGCTACTTCACCAAGATCGAAGATTCTATCCATTCCTGGCGTATATTTTATAAATATGTTAACACGTAAGTATTCCCTGTCAATAATAAATCATAAAAAATACTTTCTTAAAAAAATTATCAAAACAGAAACTTCAGCTGTTAACTTTTTTAATATTTTAAAGATTAATGTCTTACTATATCTGTCTATATTTCGGCATTTTTTAGTTTTCTACATAATGCTGATTTTAATCAAGTTTTAAAAATAAAAATGATATCATCATAAAGCTTACAAAATACAAATAAAATAGTTTTAAAAAAACGAATATTTAAATAGCATAATTTAAGCTCATAAATAATTCTATATCATTTGCAGTATGGACTTTTATTCATGACTTATTTTTAGTGTTAATGTGCTTAGCAAGCACTTGTACTTGGTTAGCGCAATACTATACAAGACTGTATGTCAATGTGCTTCCGAAGGAGGACATCGATAATATGTGGACCAGTGAGGGTTCTGCTGAGCTTGGTTATTCATTTTGGTAAGATATATTCTTTATATTTATACGATAAAGTTGCCATTTCAAATTAAGTATTTATTGAAAAAATTTTTCGATGTTTTTATTTTTTTTATTGCAATGGATTAATATAATTAAAATTTTTTTATCATACTTTTTCCGACTTTTATAACTTAATTACAAATCAATTGTAACGATGACAAAAAAAAAAGAAAGTCGGATTTATTAGGCTGTAAATCTTTTTAGTGCTTAAAGGAAACAACTTGTATAATGTAGATAAATAAATGTATTATTCGAATTAAATAATAGCTAACTGAATTAATATTTAATTATAATTGTCGCAAATATTTGCATTTTTATGCAATTAAAAAAAAATTCTTTTTAAAATTAAAGTTTATCTTTCATATAACATGTTTTTCATTTACATTATTCTTGAGTTAATTACTGAATCAGATTCAATATTCTGAAATTTAGAATAGTTTATTCTTATGTCTGAATATTTTTTCATTTAGGCTTGTGGTTAGTGCCGGTGTTGTACATCTCATTAGTATAGCATTAGTCGGCTGGGGCTCAGGTAGAGAAAAAGATGATCGTTTGGAACCAATACCTGCACTTGAAGAGAAAACAGCTGCAGCGATAATGTTATACTAAACATTATAATAGTGTTAAAATCGACGCAAGACTACGATAAATTACGCTAATGTGCGTAATATCAAATTGTTATCAAATAGTATCTATATCAAAACTGAACGAAAATTAGCTGATTAAATAGTAACAGTATTTTTGTTCATAGATTTGTGCCTCGCACAGTTCCTAGATATCTGCCAGGCGTAATCATTTGCCTAGATACAGTTCAGTACAGCCCTGTTTTGCAACAGATATTGTGCAATTTAATATCGAATTAAAATGCAAGTGTAAATCTTGCAAGTATATTTGAAGTGAAACGCGCTAATAAAGAACAGTATTTATCGTATATGACAGTATATGATGAATTAAAAGTTGAGAAATGACGATATGTATCACTCATGTGTGGCATATAATGTATATCTTTTGCCGTATTTTATACATTGATATTATCGGTTCGTAATACTTGTAATTCCAAAACAACGTTAATCGTTAAATTTACGAAGAGCATTTTATATACAACAAAGATCGGTTATGATTGAAAGTTGCACGCTATTCGCTTTATACGGCATAAAGACAAGATTGAGCATGGAAAAACGCTTTATTATACAGTTTAATCTATACATTAGTTTTTTATCAATAAGACCGCAATCTAGACAATTATCGTTTTAGACTTCGGTTAATAAATTTCCATCGTTGATAGTATAAACATTCGTATACAGATGTGTATGTAAATTATATGAATTCAGATGGTGTGCATCTTGTTCCATCATTTTTATTATCGAGTTATCCCTCGATATATTTCGTAAATAGTTAAAATCCATTTTTATATCTTTATTTAGCACTGTCTTTTCTTTTTTTTTTACAAAGGCGATTGTTTTGACTAGACTGGGCTTTTGAGAGAGAACGATTATATATATATATATATATATATTTTTACTTATAATTCAATTAGTTAAAGGATATTTAATAAGTAAGCGTGGCGTGCCTTTTCTTCGAGACATTAAATACTTTTAACAGTTATTTCTTGAGATTGTTATATCCATATAAAATGTACGATTTAATTACGTGGCCGTGGCAAATTGTACATGGAACGTATGATGAAATGTAAATATAATAAAAATTTGCTCCTTGGGAGTATATTTATTACAATGATGTCGCGGGCGTAATAATAAAACAGCGAACAGGTCATAGATCGTTTTACAATTATAATACATATTTTATTTCCTTCATTACGTCGAGATCCTCATCCTTATAATCTATTTCACATAAAGTTTGATGTGTATCATACAATATCATTCGCTGTAAATGTGATGGAAAGAAAATGTACATATATTAGGAAATTGTACATTTTACTCTTAAGGAAATATGTGATAGGACGCAGGATAATGTAAAAAAATCTAATGAAGGAATAGGGTACAAGAGAATTTTATTGATATCTCTATACCTTTTCTAATCTGTCCTTTGAAACAAGATATTTTAATTATGATTATAGAATGACTATCAATTGTGCATAATAGAAAGTATAGTAAATTGGTATATGTTTAAAATATTCAAACTTGCATAATAATCAATACAACCTATCATATCTAATTAAAATATCTTACTTCTCCAATTCTGGCTATATATCTATTCACTAAAGCTATTCCCCTCCCATTTTCTTGTCTGGAAGAATAAAGCCACGCACAAAACAATAAAAATGGACAGACTTCCGTATTAGATAAAAAGTCTATTCATATATAATATATCGGCTCTTAGAGAATTAATAAACTTATATAAAACTACATGATTAACTGAGACTTTGATGTTAGCGTCGACTGACTTTTGACCAGCCATCATCCTCTAATGGTCGCCTTCTCTCGTCGGGTCTAGGCGGAAGTCTGTCATCTTTAGGATCATCTCGTCTGAAATGCATAAAAAATTCAAAGTTTAAATTAAAGCTCAATCAAGAGAGTAATATTTAATTCGCTCAAAATTTGCAACAATGTATAACTGTTATCCTTTATTTAATTGTTATTATCAAATTATTACTAAATTTTTTAAATATACTCACTCTTGCTTGGGTGGGTCTCTCGGAGAATCTTGAGGCGGATCGCGTTTCCGCCAGTCCTGGTTAGTATTTCGTGCTGGTTCGTCACGACGTTCGCGATAACCACCGCGACGATCAGTAATTCTACCACGATCACGATCTCGATCATCGCGTATCGTGTCACGTGAAATTTCACGTATCTGTAATTAAATAGAACTATTATTAAACAATACACACATTTAAAAGATAAAAATATAATTTAAAAAAATATAAACGAATGAAGAGAGTAATAATAAAGAAAAAGAAGTTCTATATATAGAACACTATAATGTATATAATATATATTAAGAAAACGTATACTTACTCCGCGTCCATCTATTCCACGGTCACGGTCACGATCGCGTTCGCGATCATCTCTTTTGTCGAAACCACGGTCTATTCTATCTCGATCTCTTAAATCGTCTCTCTCGTAGTTATCATCTTTCCTCCATTTCTCCGCAGAATCCTTCTTCCATCGGTCTGATTGTGAGTCATCGTTTCTTCTCCATTTATCCACATCGCGACGTTCTGTTGTATCCCTTTTCTTCCAAGAATCCTCGATCTTCGCATCATCGCGTTTCCTCCAGCGATCCGTTTCGTTTTTGACTCCATCGGACTCTTTGTCAGCGTTACGCCGCCATGACTCCAATGATGCTAATGACAAAAGATAATACAAATTAAATTTCATTGATATATATATATATATATTCGAAATCTAGCAAGAAAACATGAAAATTATACTCACTAGGTTTTGGACCATCGCGATCACGGTCACGGTCACGGTCACGTTCGCGGTCACGGTCACGGTCGCGATCACGATCGCGATCACGATCACGATCGCGCTCGCGATCACGATCAAGATCTGCACGTCGCCATGTTGAAGACATTTCTTTATCTCTCTGCCGTTCTTCTTCCAATTTACGGTCGATTTCAGCTTCCTTGGCTCTAATAATCTCGGCTTGTTTCTTAAGCTTGGCCAAACGTTCAGCTTCCCTGGCTTCCTCTTCGGCTCGTCTGATTCTCTCTTCTTCCTCCCTCTTGGTTCTTTCTTCTTCGAGACGTTTCTTTTCCTCTTCCTGTTTGATGCGCAATTCTTCCAGGCGTCTTCGTTCCGCGGCTTCCGCACGTTCCTTCTCCCATTTCGCCTTACGTTCGGCTTTACGCTCCATTTTGCGCTTCAACATCCGCTTGGCACGTTCCTCGTTCAACAGTTTCTCAAAGTCCTTTAGTTTATCCATATATATGCTTCTGCGTTCAGCCAATATCTTAGCTAGGAAACTGTCGTGATCCTCTTTCATACGCGCTAAACGCTCTTGAGTCGCGACAGCCTCCTGCCTTTCGTCGATAGCCGCAGCGATTCGCTCATCCTCTTGTTGTCGCCAGAGCTGTTTCGCTTGTTGCATCCTGTCTTGCACAGCCTTCTCCAGCAACGGAATCTCCTCGAGTCGTTTAGCACGCTCAAGATAATCGACTTTCTTCTCCTGGGACTTGAGCTTCTGCTGCATCTCCCTGCGCTCTTTCTGGAGCTCTTCGGCTTCCCGTGCCGCGATCTGCTCCGCGTCCAGCTTTTTGATCTCATCCTCGTCTAATTTCTTCAGTACCTTTTGCCCATGACTCGTCTGTGAAATCTGCTGCATCTTTTCTTTGAGATGGCGATCCTTGATCTGCTGAATCTCGCTCTGCTGACGTTTCCGTTCACGTTCCTCCCGCTCCTGTTCCAATCGCTTTTGTTCAGCTAGCATCTGCTGCCGCTGGAGCTCCTCCTGTCGGCGCATCTCTTCCTCTTCGCGGACCGTATTGATGTGCTCGATGTACTCCTTTCGTTCCTCGATAATCTTATGCCTGCCCAATATTCTCTGATGCTCCTTCAGCTTGGTCTCGTGATAGTGACCGACCATCCCATTGCGTACCTTCTCGCGCTCGAGTTTCTTCTTATGGGGATTTATCACATTAATGGCACGGTGCAACACGGTCGCCATGTTCACCAGTTGGCAGCGTATTTGTTCGGAGGGCATTGCCTGCAGTACTGGACCATCTGGATGATCTTCTCGCTGCGCCTCCGAAAGATCTACTCCAAAGTGAACACATGTCTTGCCGTGGTCTATTCTGATCTGCATATCGTTGTAGCGCACGCAGTCTACCAAAAGACGCTCAAGGTGAAAATCAGTAGTGAATTTGGCGAGTTCTAGGAGCCTGGAGAATTGTATAGTTTGATAAACTTGAGAAATTTGATGAACAAGACGTACGAGTGTAACATCCTGCAAAGCCGGGATGTATTGGATCAACGGACTGTTTTCGTCTGCCTGTAACGTCTGAATAACGGAATCGACTCTGCTACAGAGTTCTAACGGATGGAATTCCACCTCTAACCACGAGTATAATTCTTGCAGCTGAGGCGACGCGAGACTGACAACATTCAAACGAACAATGTCTTTCAACAGAGAGACGCGTGTTGGTGGTTGCGAGAGACCCAGAAGAGTCGCGAGTTTCTGCGCTTTTTCCAACGGGCTTTTGTCGGTTTCTATGAAACGATCAAATTCAGGATGTGCAGATGGCAACGGTATCGACAACGTTGCCAATAATACACGATTGGCCATTCGCTGCTGTTCCTCCGACGACATATTCTTTTTCATTTCACGCGAGAGTTGCAAAAGTTTAAACAATGCAGCCGCGTGAAACAGATAATTGCCAGCCTTCCAGAAAACCATAGCCAACTTTTGATAATAATTTGCCATTGTTTTCGGTACAGGAAGCTTCTTCGACAAATTCATCATGCCGTGAACGTCCTCCGAAGATTTAAAGGCTTCCTGCCACAATTCCATTTGTATTGCCGAATCTAACTGATTTAATCTAGTTTCTAGATTCAACTGTTGCGTTTCGGCCTTATTCATAGAAACATTCGATACGAGAGGCGGCAGTTTACATATCTCTTCAAGATGTTTCCGTAATTTCTCGCATAATTTACGAAATTCAGTCTTTCGATTGTACTCCAGGCAAAACTGGAAGGCCATACGTGCAATATCGTGATAAAGAGTTTCCACGTGGGCATTAGTTCTGAGCAACTCTAAGCACTGGCAGTACGATTCCCACAGGAACTTCACCCAGGGCGTCAAAATGGTACGATCGCTCCGATCTTGCGCGTCCTCCCCGCTAACGGCTGACAGTAAGATGCTCTCAGGCGTAGCAAGATTATCAAGATCGTCGATGTCAATCACTGCTTGCTGACTCTGTTTGCGCGCAGCATTAGTTTTCTCTTCAGCCATTTTCAAATAGCCACGTATGACATTCTCTAAACTTCCAACGTTGACAGATTGGAACATGTTTCGATATTGGAACAAGCCTTCCTTCGCTATGTGTGACTTCTTCAGTTCCACACAGAGATCGAGATACTTGAACATTATCGGTTCCAAGACCGATTCCGACCAGTTGTACGTCCATTTTTTGTTACGGAAGACTTCTTGCAATGTGTCTAACGCTCGGGCTGGTTTACCGACTTCTATGAATTCTGTTTAAAAAAACAAAGAGAAATATCAGCGTATCGCCCAGGTTATATTCAATTCAGAAATTAAAATCATTTTAAATCATATAAACTTATATTAAAAGAAATGTATGCTGTTAAATATATGCTGAAAAAGATAGAACGCTGCCGACTAAAATTAATTTTAAACTATCAAAACTATTTATCTATATTCTTACTTTCCCTGGACTCAAAGTAAAACTGTATATCCAGGTTTTGGAAGAAAAAAAAGAGGAAAAAAAACCACTTTGACGAAATTAGTGGTTATAGTACGCCGAGTGTGTCAATTTTATTCATGTAACAGAGATCTGACGACATGAAAGAATACGAGATATTTATACAGAAAACAAAACCAATTTACAAGGGTGTATACAAGCAACGTTAAAAAGTATGTAATATTGCATAATGAAATATGGTGGGAAGCTCGACCAGACCTCTTTCCAGATCCTAGCATTTTTTTTATCCGCATTCCACGAGCAGTTCGCGTGGGATGAGCGTGTTAAATAAAAAAAAAAACGCGAAAATTGCTCCATACGCGATCCGGAGTACAGTGCACATTTTGGTAAATCGCGTGATCGTGGCTCTCCGCAGCCCCAACGGTCACAGGGCTCATCCGTGACGTGAACGCATATGGTCGTGAGAGAGGTCGTGGAGCTCCACCGAGACAGGCAGCTTTGACGACAGGACGATTTTTTTTTTCCCGGACACTGTGCGGTGCGGTGGGAGCGGCCATCCAAGCGCCGTTATCATCTCCGCGAACGGGAGCAGGGAAGACCGGAATCCCGTGCCTCCGCGAGTGGCGCGAGCCGCCTTTTCCTCTCGTCGCGCGGGCCAGCAGAGCCCGATGCCATCGGCCATGTCACGCTCGTGTAGGATGTCAGGCGGAACCCCGCGGACTTACCGTTCGCCCGTTTCAGGGCGTTCTCGGGTCTCTGCCCGTAACGCGCCATGTTTCCGTCCTTCGACTGCGGCTACAGCAACACCATAAACGTCGGCGGGAGCTCCGCGGCGGCCTGCAGGCGTCGAAATCCCGTTTGCGCGCGACAACGTGTACCAGGCACGTACCCTCGACCGCGTGTACCGGATAGGAGAGGCGGTCACCGAGGAAAGATGGCTGCCCGTAATACGCGAGTCAACCATATATGTAAGTATATGGAGTCAACGCGCGATCCGCGCTTGAGACCCGACTTCCGGGAGAAGGGCGGCGCGCGAGCGCCCCTGCGCTTCCGGCGCGCGGAAAGATCGCGCGAACGCGCGCGAATCACCCCCGTCCGTCGCCGAAATGTTCAGTATAACACCCTTCTCTTTTGGCCGCTCGCATCTTCTTTTTTTTATTAATTTAATAATTTAATTTAATTTTTTTAATGTCGGTAAGTAGGAAATTAATAATATATGTTCTTTTTTCTGTATAAAGCAAAAATATGTGCTTCAAATTCAATTTATTTCTCCGGAAATTTGTTTCCAAGCATATAATTTTTACCACAATTCCTATATTCTCTGTTTTAGACAGTAAAAGGGACATATATTATCAATTTGCTACTTACCGACATTAAAAAAATAAAAATTAAATTTAAAAAAAAGGAGTTGTGAGCGGCCAATTTCCTTTTCAGGGAAGAGTTTATGATGGAAAAGGAGCTGATTTGCAAAATTAGAAGAACAGAGGTGAGGGCGTTATGGCTCCTGCACACAGGATGCGGTAACGCTTGCCGCGCGACGGGAATTGGGTGCAGTAGCCAATCAAATCATCCGCATGGAAAAAGTTAGACTCGATTCAACTTCGATTGGCTACTGCATCCAACTTCCGCCGCGCGGCAAGCGTTACCTGTGTGCAGGAGCCATTATACTGAACATTTACCTCTCCCACCGCCGGACGCCGGCGGCCGATTGGCCGCGCGCCGCCTCGAGAGTCTCGAATCGATACCTCGATAGTCGCGCGCTTTCGCTCGCCGATAGCTTTCGAATCGGCGGCCGCGGGAGTGCCGTCGAAAGTGTACCGCGTTCCTCGCGATTCGCGATTCGGGAGTGCGATGATCATTAAGTGTCGAGTGCGGAGCGCGAACGTTCGTCGTGATGCTGCGTACGATCGTTATTCGCCGGACGCCGACGTCGCCGGTGCATAGTGTCTGACGACGACTAGACCTGCCCCGCATCCCCTCACTGCCGGCCGGCAGAAATTGGAGTATGTGGAGTTCCAAGAAATCAGTCTGCATCCTCGACGAAGGGAGCAGCGGATTCGAGATCGTCGCCTAAGTGTGATTTTGCTTTACGATTAATTCTCGTCATTTTGACCGTCTCGCAACGTCGTTTCGGCGGATCTCTCAATTCGTGGACCGATCATGGGACACTTAATGGCGGACCGCCACGATCGCATTTGAATCGCTTCGTGCATAATTGTTTCTGTCGAAATTTCGTCTACAAGGCGAGACGATTACGAGATATATATACATGTTCTAGCCGTTTGATCGTGACGCGCTATATTTGATAGTCTAAACGCGTCTATTTGATTTAATTTTTGGTCTTTAAACTGTATCTTTGCACAAACCCAGTGAGAAATGACTCATCGAATCGACGTTAATTTGACATCGAAAATATTCATCAAAATCTAATCGAAATACTCATCAAAGTTGATTCGATTTTGGGCCTCGTTTTGATGATTTTTCTATGAAATTTTGATAGCTTTTCGAGTAAATTTCGATTATTTTTCGATTAATTTTCGAATAAATTTCGATAACATTTTAATGAGTTTTCGATTAAATATAGATGATTTGATTAAATTTTGATATTACGCTCGATTCGAATTTACGCTCGATTGCATCAACATTATTTTAATTTTAAGCGAGACTTAAATATGTGCCTGTCCTGATTTATTTACAAAAAAAGAGAGAAATATGTTTAAGTCTCGTTTAAAATAAAAAAAAACGTTGATGCAGTTGAGCCGTATTAAAATAAAATAGAACAGGAATTAATAAAGATAACATAAGAACAGGCAAACATTGTTTTATTTTATAAATTACGTTACACGCGCAGTTTTTATAATAAAAAGAAACTTTCTTTTAAAAAATAATTTTTTAAGGACTATACTAAAAATTATATAGTGACGTTAACTATATATTTTCATTAGACCTGGTACATCTACAGCGTAACGAATTTAAACACGCCGTACAAACAGTATATCATAAATCATAAACAAGAAAAAATTATGTATGTATACTACATAATGTTTGCATCATTATGTTATAAAGAGATAACTTGTTATTTGCAACCGCACGCAGTTTTATAATTAAGAGTAAGAAAAAATGTTTTTTAGGAACTCTAACACTAATCAACTAGTTGATGACAAATAAGTTTTAGTTAAACATAATATATACAAATTTTTTTAGTTTATGATTTAACAAGTAGCCAGTGCGGACTTCATTCCCGAGAGAGATAGTCCCAGCACCCACCAGCGTAGAGTGCTATCCAACAATCGACACAGACAATGTAGTGAATCATTTCATCCTTGTTTAAAATTTGACAGTAAAACTGAAACGATTTACTGCGTAGTCTGTGCCAATTGCTGGAAAGTATTCATTGCTAGTACGGATTCTATCTTCCAAAGAGTCCCAGCACTCATTGGTGTTTACTAAACCATGTACAAGAAAAATTTATATATTATCTTTCAATTGCTTCATTTTACTTTTTCACACGCCTTATATAAAAAAAAACGAATTTAATGTGGAAAACAATACGGTTATATAAAAAAACGAACTTAATGTGGAAAACAATATAGTAATTCTGTATATAGACCAAAGCAATACGGTAATTCTATATTACCGTACAAGAAACAAGAATAATCATACAAGAATACCATATGAAAGAGAACTAAAATTGAAGAATGCAAACATATTACTTAATTTGCAGCGTTCACTACAGTTTCTCAAGCGTTTTTTTTCCATATCCTTCATCATCCTGTTTATGCCATGGGGCGTTGGCTAACCATGTTTTCATAGTTTGATCTGCTTCGGAAAGTGTTGTTTCGTCAAATTTGAGCAATAGTGAACCTAAAACAAACATCATAAATTATAAATAAGATCGGTCATTCTTAAATCTAAAGCACAAATACTATTACACACAATACTAAATCTAATACGATTATGGTGACATATGTTTATTTCCTTTCAATAAGTTAAATATTTAATTATAAAAATAACAAAATATATATAAAAAAAATTGCATGAGTAACTCTTACCTCGTATTACATCCCATATCTTCAATTTGTAAAAGGGTACTTTTGTGTTTTGTCCTTTAAAACTCATTGTAGATGCCACAGAGTTTGTCAAAAGTTTTGTAGCAATTTTTACAGTAGATTTTGCTATATCTTTAGATGTGATAAAAGAACTGAAGTAATCACACTAGAAAAGACAAAATTAAAAATGTATTATAATAACAAATACCATCAAAATAATGACCTCTTTTGTTTTAACAACTAGTACATAATGCACAACGTATTAAAGTACGTATTACGTATAACGTACGTATTAAAGTGATAAAAAGTAGAAGAAAATAAATAAATTAATATAAAACATATAATTACTCACCGCATTTGCTAGATTGCAATCATTTTCTAAAAATGTTTCTAATATAGTTAATTCATGTTGTATTTTAACAAGCACAGTTGGAAGATTAGCAGGTTTTTGAAGTTTGTTTTCATTCGGGAGAAGAAATCTACTGAGTCTTTCAACATGATGAGTGTCTTAACATTCTCATTAATTTTTTCATATCGAGCAAATAATTTTTCCAAATACTCTTCTAATGTTTGACTGTCTTCATCAACAAAAACAGAAATAAAGACAATTAATAAACGTGTGCGTGTTGCGTGCATGCGTGCCCCTGTGCATGGCGCGTGCGTACGTGCGTGTGCGCGCGCTCACGTGTACGTGCATACATGGATATATACGTATGTGAGCGAATGTGTTTTGATTTTCACTGGATTTTTTCTTGGCAATATATTATTGAACTTAACATGGGAACTTACCAGCCTTTTCATTTTCACTACTATTATTGTTTAAGAAAGTTAAACGAACACGTTGTTTACACCCAGAAGTTACTGGACGAAAGCGGCCCGGTTGCGAAAGAGAATCTTGAAAAAATGGATTTGAGATTTATAACACACTAGATACAATAAAAACTATAATACAATAAATATAGTTTGATTTATATACTTAATATGTTTCTTACTATTTAACGTTTCATTTTCACTATGTTTCCAATTCTCCATGTTTTCATCATTTCAGTTAAAAACGAAGTAAAGCTTTGTGGAAGATTATTTTGCGACCAAGACGAACCAGAGCTTTGTGGAAGATTATTTTGCGACAAAGATGAAGCAAAGCTTTGTGGGAAATTACTTTCTGTCAGCAGTACTATATCTTTTGTTGATGATTGTATTGCGTTATAAGAAGACATGCTTCTACTATGCTTGGACTTTTCTGTAATACATGTTGTGTAACTGGTAGAAGTATTTAAAATACTTTTGTTAGCATACTTCTTCATTTCTCGTATTCTTTTCAATTTTTCAATACTATCGCGTTTAGCACATGCCCAAACAAATAACATTTTCGAGATTTAAAATTTTAAAGGTAAATAAAGAAACATGACTAATTATAATATAATCATTAAATAATCACTAATATTGGTTAAGAATAAATGTTGGTATTCTATAAAAATTTTATATATGGCTTTACATTCTGTTTTCTAATTTAAAATGTATAATTG
>VBVQ01003240.1:0-19821 GCA_011636635.1 Tetramorium simillimum | reverse complement strand
GAGGAAGGGGGGGAGGCAGCGGTCGAGAAAGCCTCCGGATTTGAGAGCCCGCGCGCCTCGCAGCGGGGGCGAATGTGAAAGCTACGGGCGATCGACGAGGGGACGGCAAATGAAGTGACAGTAGAGCGAGAACGTATTGGACCCGGCCATGCCGGACGGACGCGTACACGTACGTGCGGCCGTCGCCCTCCACGCGAACGCGTCGCGACCGACGCTCACGTCGGGCACCGGCGTCCGGTGCGCGTCCTGGACGTTGGCAGGATGAAGGGTCATCGAGATTGCACTCGGGACTCTCTCCCTCCAACGCCCGCCGATCCGGCCGTAGAGAAATTTCGACGCCGCGACGCCGATAACGAGCCACTGTTCGCGCTGCCGGATCGACCCCCTCATTTTCGCAATGTCGCTGGATCTCACACGGTCGCGGACGTGTTAAGTCAGATCTGTAATCTACCTCTGAAGAAATTCATCCACTCTTTTCGCCGGCGGTTTTGAAATCGCTGATTTTGTGCAATGGCGAAAGTACGTACCGCAGACAGCGCTCGAGGGCTGTATCTAATCTCTCGATAGATAATTTCCGTTAGACTAATTCCCGCTGATTGTGAGTGAATATTTTATTCGACGTCACAATTAAAATTTAGAGCTTAATTGAAAATCTATGAACGCTTTAAAGCCGAACGAGCGTTGTGTAGCGAGCAATCGGATTTTAGAAGGAGAGGAGAGAATTATTTCTCCCATAGAGAAATTTAAAAAATTCTACACAATAATTGATCTGTTAGCCGTGAACACCAGGGAGAAAGAGAAAATAAACGTGACGTGCTAGGATCAAAAGAAACGCCCGAGAAACGGATCTTGTAGACATTAAACATGTTGTAGGCATTAAGCACACAGCAGAAATGAATCGCGGCGAGAGCGAAAAGTATTATTGTTTCCAGTATATCGGTCAATTAAAAAGTCGGCTAACACACTCAGGAGCAGTGTAAAAAGATAAGGAGTTATTAGTAGAAAATTACAAGAGCTCGCGCGGTCGGTTGAAACGGCGCAAGTAATAGTAAGCCCACTTCGATAATATGCCGCGATAAAGAGTTCGCGGGCAAGTCGAGCGCGCTTAAAGCTCAGGACGGCATCGGTCTGCGCTCGGCCTCGGGCCGCGTTCATCGATCGGTCGTATTCACGGGTAGAGAAACAATTTCTCTCCCGGCAGCTCGTTAGCCCGACCGATATACGTAGTCGATACGGAATCGCAAAGTTGCCACCATACGAGCGGGAGTGAAATTCCGCGAGGACGTATGCGAACTCGCAAGTGGTTTCGATCGATCCTTTCTCGTGCTTTTCTCTCTCTCTCTCTCTCTCCCTCTCTCTTCTGAGAAGCAGGTGGTGCGCTTTACTGCTTCGTTTTAACATTCTATAATTCAGAAGATGAGCGAGAGAGAGAGAGAGAGAGAAGAAGGGGGCGAAAAGGAGAGGGAGAGCGGAAGAAATTACCGGAGATGGTGAACGATTGCCATGAATCGGAGTGAGTACGCTGATACATGTTTCGCGCGGTTGAAAGTTCCAGGGTTGCTCATGATTTTCCCGCATTTGCAAGTACCGAGGAGGTGCTAGAGCAACAGATCTTCCCTCGAAAGAAGGAATTGCACACTCGAGCTATTAACTTTTAGCACAACCTGATCCTAGAATATATTACTGCAGATCCTGGTATGTAAATTACTGGCAAACTGAAGATAGATTAATTGTGAAAATTAATGCATTAGAAAATTCAATGTGATGTATGAGAACCGCGTTTTCTCATTTTATTAGAAATTCTGCTTATTACTTTGTAAATAAATTTGTAAAATAAATTGCAATTAATATTTGATAAATCTTTTTCGTACAAATAAAAAATTAGCATTACCGAATAGCGGAACTTTATGATTTTTTTATTTACTTTTATTATTATTCGATTTTAAATATTTTATTAGTGCATATTTAAACTTCTAATTTAAGCACAGGTTTCACGATACCATGGCAACTCGACGTAGAAATGTGCATTGCGATTCGATAAATTCATCGGCGCGTAACTTAAAATTCTGCATAATATTATTTTTCTGTATTATCAAAAATGTTGTCCATTTGCCGGGCGGCGAGCAAAAAGCTTCTGGCAATAATCTGTTTAAATATCCGCGTGTTGCGTATGCGCGCCGTTTTATTGCAGATTATACGTGGGAAACGTGACTTTTAAATTGGCCGCGACAGATGCGCGAGTTTACACGAGGAGGGGTTAATTCGCAATAATCCCCCAATCTCGAGTGAATTGTCGCGTACCGACCGTCTGAAAATGTTCCATAGATTTCACGTAGAGGAAAAAATAAATAAATAAAGGACGCGAAAAGAAAAATTGCAGAAACGGGTAAACGATGCGCCGGCTTGGCTCGTCAGCGATAATGAGGCAGGAAACCGCACTTTGGAAAAAGGTAACTCGAGGTCAACGGCATCATCGGCCGCCGATGGATCGATCAATTCATTATGATACCGATTTCCTCGTCTCGACCATCCGGCATTGGAATAATTTCAATAAAGCGCCAAGGTCACGTCTCGAAGGCTTATTCATGAAAATCTTTTCTCAGACATTTGAATATCCGCCAGTCGCGGAATAATATCGCGTTCGGCTCGATATTAAAAGGCCGCGTCGTGATTATGTTCCTCGCAGGATCCCGGGCGCTCAGCTTCGAACGAAACCAGGAAGGGGGGGGGGAAGGCAGAAATCGCGAGCGCGGAAAGAGGAAACGCGGAGCGACGGTCCGCGGATTTAGCGCGGGCAGGTGTCAGCTGGCAGCATAATTAATTATCTCCGTGTTACCGAGCCAAAAGTGATATGTTCGGTCGTTAAACGCGGTCGAAAGGGAGCATCGAGACCCGACGGGGCTCGTTTTCCATCACGGGCCTGTCGTGCGATATCGCCCGTGTCGCGATGTCAAGTGCATTACGAGACATGCACTTATGACGTGTCGCGCGCACTCTCGCTTATAAATCAAGCTTGTCCACCCGTGTCAATACTAACCGGATCAAAGTGAGTTTGTAAAAGTCAAGGGGACGTGGAGATGAGTTTCGCGCTCAAACATTCTCGTTTCCGCGTCTGCCACTCCGCTCCATCCCAGACCGGCCGTCTCCCCTTCGTCTCCTGTCCGCCCTCCTTTCGCGGCGCTTATTCATGTGCTGGTAACGCGATCAATGCTTCTGGCACGAGCCATGCCTGTATCGGATACATGCCAGTAGATAGTATCTGTCCGCATCGCCTGTTATCGATTTTCCAATGGCGGCTCATCTGCACGGACTTGCTTTATTACGCGTACCGTGGGAATTGTTTGGTCCATTATGCCAAGAACCGATTAGGCAACTAGTCAATATTCACGAGGCTCGTGGAGATCCGCGCGTTTTGTCGGGCGTATTTACTTAGTAGCGCCGGTCGGTGAAAGGCGCGACACACACGCACGGCTTTCGTAACAGATGTTTAACTGTAGCATCGTGGCTCGCGTGGAAACCGCAACAAAAATTAAATTATTGCGAATTACATCCACATATCGGGCATTACAATTGCTCGGAATATCTAATATAATTGAGTGTACTTTAGTACATGGACGATGTAAAATATATGTACACGTTGCAATTAAATAAATACGCAAAGAGGGATAGTGTATACATTATACATATTATATTATAATATATATCATATCTCTCTTCATGTGTGTAATAACTTATATTGTAACTTTAAATAAACGCAGTTAGCGTGGTATGCGCCGGTGAATAATAATGTTAAACAAGCACAGTTAACACGGTATGCAGGTGAACGATAATTAATTTCATGCTTATTTCCGAAGTTACGGCACGTGCGTGCGTAGAAAATATCTCGACGCTCAGTGATCAGCCGCGGTATTGCCATTGTTAATGCAACCGTATTACAATTATACGCGGTATTACACGGCATAGCGGCGCAATGCCGTGACATCGTAATGCGATGCCCGGCTATGGTTCGCTTGGAATTGCGGGATTTCGGGATTTCGCGAAAATCTTTTCCGATAGCGCCCCGGTAAAATATGCATCGATACATATTCAAACGTCGGCATGCATCTCCCCGTCCTCTCCTCTTTCTTCGCTCTTCTCGCCCTCTCTCTCTCTCTCTCTCTCTCTCTCTCTCTCTTTCACCGAGTTTCGCACGAGTCGTTAGCGTTAATCGCTTCCCGACGTCCCTACGATCAGCCGAGAAAACGGCCGGTAGACCAAACGTTTACACCGGCCCAGAGATTTCAAATTCTATCTGGCTCATCCCGCGCGTCCTTCTTGTTCTCTCAGCCGCGCCCAATTATTATCCCTGAACACGAAGAATCGCGATTTTCTATCCGGCGCGTTTATTCTCCCATCGAGCTCCACCGGCCCTCTCGAACGGCCCACAAATATATGACTTTGTTTCTCTCGGCGGAATTTTTTCCAGAAAATGGAATTAGCGAGAAGCGAAAATAATACTGCTTTCGTGCATATACGCGTCAGCGGCGGCTCGTTCGCGTCACGTTTATCGGCGAAATAAATAATAATTAACGACCTTGATATTAATCCGCGGCTCAAACTGTCTTCGTAACGAAAGACCGGGCATTTTTAATCTTGATTTGGCGTAATCCTATTTTTTCGCGCGATCTGAAACTATAAAGGGTATATATATCAGCGCTTTAGCAATAATCGGTATTACACGCTTTTCAATATCAATTTGTGGGCTTTCGGGATAATAAAAGCCACAGGTATAATGAAATATGATTTATTACTAAATTCGCGAGATATATACATTAGGCCATACACATAAGAACGTAATCTTTCTCGTAGATTTCCTGATATCTCAATGGGGCGGCAGCGCCACGCTCGATTCTTCGTCATGAACGAAAAGCCTCTCGCGCGCGTTTACCGCCCTAAAAACACAGGTGTGTACAGAGGTACATATATTTATTTCCGCATCGGCGTTTTCACTGTATGTGTGTACGTGTGTATGTAGGTCTGTACGTGTGTGTGTGTGTGTGTGTGTGTGTGTGTGTGTGTGTGTGTGTGTGTGTGTGTGTGTGTGTGTGTGTGTGTGTGTCCAGAAGCTCGTTACAACTGAAAGCTAACACCGAATCTTTATTTTTTTTTTCTCCTTTTAATAACTACACGTCTCGCCTCGCGAGCGAAGATACGGGCGCGCAGTTTGCGCGTTCTCGCGTATATTCCTTATCTGTACTGGCAATGTCCCGCGATACCCGAGACACGCCATTTGAACACTTTCACAATATGGCTAAATACTTCCGTTATCTTCCTGCCGGACGCGAGATTGACATCCCCGCGTCCGTTTAATCACACACGAGACTTCCGGGATGCGAAGTCCTTCAGTCCCTCTTTCGGATAACCCTTACTATTATACATTACAGCGCAGTTATATACAAGGGTATGTACAATTCTTTGCTCGGCCAACGCCGCCGTAAATATCGGAGATATGTCCCCCGATAAGACGTAAAACATACTGCCGCCCAACGACACTTCAAAGCAAATGAAAAGCTAAAGCCTGCTCGCCGGAATATGTAAATGTAAAGTGCCTCGCGTTCTCCGGTCGTAATCAGAAAAGACGTATCAGCTATGTACAGTTTTTGTACGTCGAGTGCGGTTAAACCGTGCCGGCGAAGTTTATTAACTATATGGCGAAGTGTGATAATTGGAGCTCGAAAATAACGACGGTGAATGTAAATGCGGAGTTCATGCGCCATCATCTGTGCGATGAAATTTCTCGTAGTACCAAATGAGATATTAAAACGTCCGACTGTATTTATCATTAAAAAGTCTTGCTCTGATAAGCATAAATGATAATAATTCTGTGAAAATTTTGCTGATTAAAAAAATTAAAAGCAAAACGATCGTTTGGACTATTTATTCATGTCCTCTGTGCTGTTTTAAATTTTGAAGCAGTATTAATAATTCATATTTGAAAGAAGATCCAGGGCTCTTTTTTCTACATTTTACACTATTTGAAGTAACCAAAGCTCATTCATGAAATATTGGAAATACTTTGCAAATAGCCGTCTACTCGCGCCAATGCATAATGTCTGACAGTAATTACGAACTGCATGAAAAAAGGGAATCGAAGCAAATGAATGTACGGTGACGTACGATTATACGTAATTAATACGGTACGTATACTTTCATACTGTCGCGATGACGTGTTACCTTCTTAAGCCATGACGCAGCACGTTGCTGAGAATTAATGATAAATTCCCAACTCGAAACTTTAGCTCCCACCTTAAAGTTCCGGCGGGTCTTTTGCATGCCAAAGAGACACCCCGATCACGCAGAACCTACCACACGCGCGCTATAACAACTCGCTAAAATCATAGTACGATCTTTTTCCTCAGCCCGCAAATTGTCTTTATCCCGCCGAAACTCCTCGGCGTCTCGCTCGCGCTCGCTCCAGCTCATCGCCGACCGCAACCGAGCGCAATACTGAATCCCAGCACGGAATTCCCATAAACAAACGACCGCGCACTCCCATTTCTCTTTACAGCTCCGCGCGACTCCTCATACAAACGTGGCACATCCTGCGAACGATCCCGCGCGATCGCGAGACCTTGCTGCCGTTATCTGGGAAGTTATCGATTGCGAAACGGGAAGCGTGAAACTGGAAGAGCTTAACGGTTGCATTTGTTGCATCGCTGTCGTCGATAAACGCATCGAGGAAAAGCGAGACAAAGGGCGAATAACGTAACGTCGTTTCCGCATCGCGCGTCTATAACATTTCAGTACACGCTTCGTCCACCAGTCGCGCCGTTTCTGTCGTGAAACTGTCGATGCAAATTGGAAATTGGAATAACTGAGAATTGCGATAATAAGGCTAACGACGCGAATCATACGCGAAAATGTGTGTTCGAAAGCTCCCTGTTAGATATCGTTTCGCATGCAGTTACGAGTGGCTTTCCCGTGGATTATGGAAGATGATTGTATTTGCGATGAAGGCGAAGACCGATATCGCTCGTACAACCCTCCGGGATTCAAATTGAATATTTTATCGAATCGTTCTCTCGGAAGCGCGTTCTAACTAAACTTTAATGAGCGGTATCTTAATCGTAGTCTGCGAATATCCTCTCTCATTTAATGTTCTCGTGAGGACTAACGTCCTAGTTTCGGGCGTGAATCCACGGTTCGTTGAGACCTCGATGTTCTTCGACTAGGTTTTACTGACGCTCGCGCGTCTCGCATTTCTGAAAATCGGGCTATTATATTTATTGCGTGAACATTTATTCATTTACGTCGACCTGTCGATCGCGACGGCGCACGACTGTATATACCAGCGAGACATATGAAAACACAGTGGGACGCGGAAATGTAACAACTATTAATCTCGGGTGAAAAAATAACGCATTTCCGCGGAGAGTCCTGTATAAATATCTACGTCAACCATGTGTACGTTGAACTTTGTAAATTAATCGGCTTACGCGTATGAATCATATTTTCCGATCGCTCGCAATCGTTGATGGCAGTTGCTGCCGTTTCGTGCATATACATATGTTTATATACATGTGTGTGTTTACGCGATAAAAAAAAATAAACACTTCGCGCACGCTGCAGCTCTGATGTTCGTTACGCATTTTATGCGTTGTACGATCTCGCAGGTGTTGAAATACCTAGGGCAAACAGCAAGCCAATGAACTCCTTTAACTTTCCACCGGGCTGTGATTTTCGATTTGTGAAGTTACGAATATTCATCGATGTCACATATCCGATTAGCGAAATGTTACACAAAATTGTAGATAAATTATAATTACAGTATATTTTGTTCTATCTTTTCAATAAAAACTAAATACAAAATAATTAACTATTTTCCAAATGTTTTAAAGTAAAACCTTAAGCTGCTGTATACATTTTTCTTAATTCTGTTTTTCCTTCACTCATCCAATCACAGTATTTATTAAATTTTCAATTTTAAATAACTATTTTAATAATTTTTGGATGAATTGTGAACATTCGAACCGATAATGATGGAAACTAAAGCATACATTATCTATAGACGTCTTGTATAACGATGAATAAAGTCTTTCAAGATTTTGTAACGATATTCTTTTCTGTGGTAATAAATGCAATTCTTTTCAGGATTACTGTTCACCCTAGCGGAAAGATTCTTCCTTTTGCACTTATCCATTTAGCGGGTTTTTCGGCGTGATAATGTATTATGCAGCAAAAAGGGAGAATATCCGTGCAATTGGAGATCCGCGAGTTTCTTCTCTTGGCTTATTATATTAATTACACGTATCAATTAAAAGTTATAATTAGAATGAAGGAAGCTTACGACGGGGCTCGATGAAAACGTGTGTCTACCTAGATGTTGTATATATTTACACTCGGCCGCGGCACGTATATAATCGATAACGATTGCATCCCGACGACAACTGCTGCATCCGTTATCACTGACAACAGTATCATGCTCAGGTTCTCGAACCCTGAGGTACAACGTTCTCAACGCTTTTAAACTGGTTTCTCTTCGTTGCGAAAATTTTACATGTATTATATCACGGGAAGATTTAATGGAAAATAAAATTTGTAATACCTTATGCAGAAAATTATGTATCGGCTTTTAAAGCTACTTCCCCGAGATATTTTTTTCCGTATACATTATCATTTTTGTCCTTTTATTTAGATAATTTTTAAACTATTTGTAAATTGAAAAATATTACGCAAGTAAGTCAAATTATATAAATATAAGCGATCTCCTCGCTTATATAAATATAAGCGAGGAGATCGAAAAACGAAAATACCAAACATCGGATTTGCATTATTATTTAACAGAAAAATATTTACATCATGACAAAAATTGCATGTGGAAATCGATATACGCCGTTATCTGAACCTCCAGATGCATTTTTAGCTCGTTGAATTATCTAAATGTGAATTTTAAATCCTTGATTCACGAGTGTTATTTCTGGTACGGTATTAAGGTACTTACTTTTCTTCCATTTGTCCTGGGCACAAAATCTTATTCCTCATCCATGATTCCGACTGCACCTCTTACTTTGTTCCTTACAAACTATTAACAAAATTATATGTAAAAAAAAAAATAATAAATCACAGAGTTCAAACTTTCGAAGAAAATAAAAATCAATGTTTCTCATTTTACGCTCTAGTATCAAGTGACGTTCCAATTGGCAATTTCTGTTAAATCCATAATAATTTGTTAATGAAATTTTATTTAAATTTTATTTTACGGCTGCAGAATCAGTTCATTTTCCAACTTATATCGTTAAGATGGAAAGTTCAAAAAGTTCCTTCTCGTTATCGAGAGTTTGAACTCCCGAGTGCGGCCGATTTGAATCTATTTCACGAATAATGACGCAGATATCGATCCTAACGGAATAGACGAGCGTAGAGGAAGAGCTCCTCGCACGTGCGAGAACTTTGTGGATGTCCACTTGGTTATCGCGCATTTTCTTCCGCAGTTAATTAGACTATCTAGGAGTTTACGCGTGTCGGGGAGATGGGGAATGTACTCTTGAGAGCAACGACGAGCGAATCGATGCCTACTTAGCTCGATTCTCCTCCGGTTTAACGAGAAGGCGCAGCGACGTGCAAAAATCGCAAGAACGCGTGGCCGTTCGCCGTTGCGATAACGATCAACAAGTCTAACGCGAATCCCCCGATTTCTCGTCGCAGTTCGCTTCGTATTAAGATATGATTGTCTTTCGTCACGAAACGTTTGGTCGTTCCTCGCCTTTCGTTTCCTCCGCTCAACTTTCTCCCTGGTTCCTCTCGGGTTAAAGTTGTCTCGATGCCCTCATTGCGCCGGAAGGGTCTACACGGGTAGCAGAAATCGTTGTAGTACTGCAGCCATCAACAAACATAGCGATGGTGTCGTCAGAGTGGCGAGACCTTGAACTGAAACGTGAAGAAGTGAAAAGCTGTTAGCGCAAAGTCTTTCCTTTAGTCTATTTTGACGGATCGTCAATAAAATGACTGGAAAGTGGCGATTATTAAATGTTTAAGTTACTAGAACACTTTAATTTCTCTTCATCTGTCAACGACAGAATTATCACGAATACATTGCTAATTCATTTGCTATATCACTGCTGCATACTCGTGTTAATTCATTCCAGTGACAATTGAGTTCCCGTCTCGCGGAAGAAAGATTACGGTTTCAACATGAGTGACAGCGTAATGTTAATTATGACATTCAATTATTTGAACTACCATCAGATATGTAAGCGAAGATTACGTTGTAATGTGGAATAGGACAATTTTATTCGCACAAATTCCAATAATATATGTAATAAGTGATATGAATAAAGAAAGAGATATGCAGACATATGGAATCTATATATAACTTCAAGAATTATATTACCATCTATTTTGCATTGCTTCTCATGTAAAAATAAGTCACTTTATCAGTCAAAATTACAATTTTTTATTGATTTATTTATACAGCGAAAACAACGCGAAATATAGATTATATAATTCCTGGAGTTATGTGAATTATTAGCATGTTTCTTTTATACATGTATACAATACGTATAAGCAGCACAAAGTTAGGAAAACATTAATTGAATAATTATGAAGCTTGAATATACATGATATTTCAAAAAGAAAGCTGAATAATTTCAACATTTTCTTAAGTTTGCATGCACATCTAATCTATTTATAGAATTTACAACAGCATTTATGGATTTTTAATAGGTTTTACTACACACATAGAAAAGATAGGAGCCTGGAATTGGTATCGTCACCTTCGTCACGCACGAGTGCTTTGAGATAACTTGATAAGGTAGTTTTCTTTGGAGGAACGGTAGTTTGGCTGAAACGTGTGTAACTTTCGGATACATTTCGTAACGAGATGAACGACTTCGCAAACGGCGTCCCTATTCTTGTACTCGCTACTACGCATTCTTAATGATGACAGCTTCTTCGTTCTACTTATACTATTATCCTATTTCGACTATGCTAAGACACGCGCAAAAACACAAAACTTTAATAGGAAGAATAGGGCCAGAAAGGCCACATTTTCCTATTTATATTGAACAATATAAAAAAATCAATATGCTGCATATGTATGATAAATTACAGATGCAAATCATGTAAAAAAATTTTTTTTTAACGTAAAAGAGCATCCTGTAGTCGTAGAAGTTCGTACAGAATATTAGACATTTAAAACTGATTTAAAAGGAAATAGTAGAGAGACTAAAGCATTATTTTCCGTATTAAAACTTACTTAAAAATTGTATGAAACTATCCAATTATATTTTTGTATTCTGTCAAAACTTCATCAAGATAAAAAAAATTATTATTCAACCGCGATAAAATCGGAAAATCCGCGCTATGTTTCCGCGTACGAAGAAAATGTGAGAATCACTGACGTGTGACAACTTGACCGTCATACATCGCGTGCAAAGCGAAACAATGTGGCCGCTATTCAGGCAACGTAAACAGACAGACAATACTAGTCATTCATATGACATAACACGCAGGCCCTATTGAGCTACTGAAAATCGTCTACTCGATACAGTTTTTCAGATTTATTTCACGTTCCTTCTCCCTTTTTTTCGCCAGGAGCGAATGAACGAACGAATGTATGCGGTATTTCTATCCGCGCTTCGAAAGGAACGGCATTCGACTCATTCCGGAAATATAAAGAGAAATACAATATCAGCCGTCGACGTAACCCAGCCGGAGCTATTGTCGGCTCACTCTCGCTGCGTTTTAGTATTATTTGTGAAAAGAATAAAGTTACGCGTACGGTCTTTCCGTTTTCTATACGGGGGCAACGCACTGAAGGAGAAGAGACATGTTCAAGGGTCGATACCATCTGTATCGAATTTGTTGAAGCTCTGTCACAGGTTATCTCTCCTGTGATTTTCACAAAGAGAGTGTGTAGCGAAATCTAGATATATTCACATTCTCAAATTTTCATCTTCAATTTTCACTTCTTATCTCAGCGTCTAATTTTTTTATCGCTCTTTATATTGAATTATCCAAGAATAACACTTGACGATTATATTAAATTCTTGGCACCAGTTTTAGTATTTATTTTAATATTTATAACTTAAAAATATACGCATAAAACTGTTTAAATACATACGTTACTGCAAAATATATTTTAACTCTTTAAACGAATTACATTTCGTGGGACGACGCATCCACATGTTCTCTCACAAATTAGTAACGACAAATAATAGGGGCCTCGCGGATAATAAATGTTCGCGGTTTAATTCTACTCGACGGAGTACAAAAATACAATTACGTAACTAACAAAGTGTGCAGAAGTAGAATTATGAGGACATTTTATAATTAACTCATTCCGTCCGATTAAAATAGATTAAAGCTGATCGAACGGAGGACCCTTTCGGCGGAATCGACGACGTCGTGACCGAGTTAACCCGTGACTGGGTTAAAAGAGAAATAAGGGGGCGCGGAGAGATAATTTGAGAGGTTGCACCGGTGGGAACGGAGTAAGAGGTAGAAGAAGTGACACAGAGAGACGAAAGGTGGCCGGTGATAGAAAGAAAACTGATAGTTGGTAGAGGTTCGAGCTATATAGGTAGCTAGCTCGACGGTAAATGCGGGAGGCGTAGCGACGCCGGCCGTCGCGTAGGGCGCTTCCAGGAACGATTCCGCCTAACGAGAAAATCGAAGATCGTTAAGAGCAATTTCTTCGAGTCGTTCGACGTCTTTTCCGGTTTGCCTTGCCTCTTTTTACTCTGTTCTCTCCTTCCTAACCAGCGCTGTTCGACTTGACTCCACCGACCGTGCACCGGTCTGTCTTGCTCCCTCTCTCCCTCTCTCCCTCTCTCTCTCTCTCTCTCTCTCTCGCTCTCATCTCTTTTCCCCCTTATTCTCCCCCGGCGTGTCCGTTGCCCCTTCGCGTTTATTTCTTTTACCCTTTTACCCCGTGTCGTGCAGCGCTCGGCTCGCCCGGTCGATATTCGGAAGCCCACTTATGCAATTAGGCCGAGTACCATTGGGGTATCTAGCGACGATAAAAGCATGCGTCTCTTCCTCCGTGTTTCGTTATAACAGGCATTCCCGATAATGTTTGCGGTAAATAAGGGGTATGATTACGACAGATGTTATAAAGATTATCATCGGGCGCTATTATCTGAGTAAATTCATGAATTATTCATAGATTAGCGGAATGGGCATTTTCATTTTCTTCAAGTTCGTAAAAAAAAAAAAAACAACTCGTTATCATCCAGCATCGATCTCTCTAATCGGCAAAATTAAACGGGTCAGAGTTGTGGCCTGTAGTTTTCATAGAAATTTCGAACGCGCGGAACGTGTCTCACACACGTTAACCAACAATGTGGGAATTGGCTCGACTTATGACTCGAATATTTCCAGACGTGCGGCACAACGGCAAAATATCCCCGATAACTAGGCCGCGTTTGTATGCGCCGAAATGTTTGTCGGTTTACAATAGCATAGTTATACGCGGAGCTAGTCAAATGCCGGGTATTATATGCATTGTAATTCCCTTCGCCCGCCCGCGGGATTTGTATTGCGCGGCGTGACGCGACGGCATGCAGCTAACGCACATTTGATCATTCTCGTTGCGCATTCGTAATGCATGAGTCGTTACCGTCGTCACGGCCTCGCGATGCATTCTCAAAAATCGCGCCTCGCCGTCGAATCGAAAATGCTTACCTTGTAATCGGAATGCAATTATCGTTCGTATATTATTGGAAGAAATCCCACCGCTCTTGCGGCATGCAAACACACCCGAAATATCCTCGGCGATTCATGCGTGGTTTTTTTTTTTCTTTATCGAAGCAAACGTATTTTGCGATGAATCATCTTCTTTATCACCGGCCTATTGTATCGCGACGTGATAAATTATCGATTAATAATATGCTGTTCAATTTGTGTCGCCTATTACAGTTTCCAATATCTTAACGCTGATATTCGGCTATAATACAGCGGCCATAACTTACAAAAATAGAGAACGCGACACAAAAATAGAGAACAACACCCTCTAAATTACAAAAAAAAAAATATATATATCCGTGTCCACGGCAGGTGTTCCATTGGTCGCGTATTTTTCGACGTATTTTTCAACGTATTTTTCGACCGGCGAACACAATCGTATACAAATGCGGTAAATCGTTGATTACCTTTGTGGCCCTAATAAAAGAGAGATATGCGCGTTCGGAACAGTGTGAATCGTTGGCTGATCGGCCGCGGCGGCTCATTCTGGCAAAATTGACCTGAATCGAGAGCACGTCGCTGCAGGCGTGGAGTGCACCGCGTGTGCACGTCTCTCTCTCTCTCTCTCCCTCGGTTTGCTACTATTGCGATTTCAACGACCAGTCAACTGCGAATGTCTGTGCGTTCCCACGAAAAATAGTCTGCTTACATCGCCACGAAATATTGCCGCCACGTCGCGTGTAAACGAGTGCTCTCGCGAAAAGTCGATTTATGGTCCATCGGGCGAGCCGAAAAATACTATTGCGGTAAAACTCTCGTGATATATGTATATCGGCATACGCCCGGTGTCCGCGAGCGTGTGCGCGCTGTAACGCCGCGCGCGAATCGTGAATTTCTTATCGTAACTCGAATTGCGTGACGCGAGGGATTAGTTGATAAATATTTAATCGCGCGTTGCGCGCAGCATTGCCGAGAGCGTTGTTGGTCGGGAACGCGAGGGCATACAGACACACCGCTGTGTGCGATCTGATGAATCACGTATTTCTCCCCCCACCCCACTCATCCCGCGGTTCGCTCACCCGATTTTCCCCATCGGCGACACCCTCCCGTGCGCGAGAGAAACGAGAACGCGCTTTCGCACACCGCACCGTAATTTCGCACTTATTACAAGTATTACGGTATGCCTATCAATTGTCATTGCCTTATAACGGTGCTCTGGATATCAAAGATATCCAGAGGGGAAGAAAGGAGAGCAAGGAGAGGAGAGTGAAAAGTGGTCGAAACTAATTTAAGTAGGAATTAGACGATAACGAATGCACGGTCGCGAGCGAATCCGGTGGGGCGCGGCGAAGGAAAGGATAAAGTAACTGCAGGTGCAGCTGGGTGAGAGCGTGTTGCGAGGGCAGGTGGTAACGGTTGTAAATTATTGTCTTAATTTCTCCGCAACCCTTGCTCCCCGCGGGAACCGAGTCGGTCGATTAGTCGGGCCCCGCTGTAACGCGGGTCCCATGCTAATTTCGCATGCCAGGAAATAATAAAGCGTGTACATTTCCTCGAGTGGTTACCTCGAAAGAAATGTATACGGTATATCGATAACCGAAGTTGGTGCGAGCACAAACACCCTTAATCAAGAGTACAGCTTCATTCGCTTTCGTGTACTTG
Organism: Tetramorium simillimum; assembly: GCA_011636635.1. NCBI lineage: Eukaryota > Metazoa > Arthropoda > Insecta > Hymenoptera > Formicidae > Tetramorium > Tetramorium simillimum. Next base: position 4,497 of record VBVQ01003240.1, on the reverse strand, counting down.
GAATGAAGTGCATTGAATATTATGCATTGAATGCGATTTCGATGTTGCTAATATTCGGGAACTTTATCTCTAATTGTATGTTTTAAATGCAATTATAAATTAAGAATAAGTTTTATGGATTTTGTCTTAATGTTATATTCAAATTATAAAAGAAAATATATTATTGACTATTATTTTTATCATATTATATTATATTTTTTAATCCCAACACGCAAATACTATATTACACAATCATATAATAAATCTTATCTCTCTGGTGGATAAGTAACTTTATTTCTCTTTCCGCTCAAAAATTATGACTGTCATTTCAACTTGATCATATAACAAACTACGATCATTAACTAAATTCTACTTGGATTTCCTGGCAGAAAATTACACTATTTTTAGACCATCAAATTTTGAAACTACTCACTTATTTCTCGCCGGAGAATGTAAGATCATTTTGATTCAATTGTTATCGCATGGCTGAAAATGGCTCAAAGCGAAACGAATTTATAATTATGTATTCTATTAGCTATTAAGAATCGACATAACGTTAACTTATGCATTGTCAACCGTGTTGAATTTTCAAAGGTCCTTTTTACTTGTCACATGTTAATATCATTAGCAAGAATCCCTTGTTATTTATTCAATTATTAAAATTGTATTCACACTAGTTTTTCTCATGTTAAAATTTTCTCATTTTCTGCCATACGATGGTTTATTATTTGATTATACACATTCGCATACAATAATTTAATAAAGATACATTACGAAGGGAAATAATTTTGTTCTCATATTACAAGCATGTGATTTAGTCTCAGACATTGCTGTATCAAATTATATATCAAATATATGCGTGATTAAAATTTTTGAATTATGATTAAATTTGTACGTATTAAATTTGTCAGTTTACCGTATGTCGCATGTCGCATGCAATTTTCGTTTAGTAAACTAGTATATGTAGACATAAAGCAGAGAATTTAAACATAAATATTAACTTTGTAGATATAATTCTGATTGTGCAAGTGTTTATACATTTATGCATTATTATATATTTACGGTATATCAAATTATACATATGCATTTCTATCTCTGATATTATTTCATATTGTATCTAAAATGATACGCTATTTAACAAACAACGAAAATATATATTAATCGAACGCTAATTTCAAATTCTTTTTTTCACTCGCGCATTTAATTACATTTAATTACTTTGACTGAAGATTAATTGGAATAATCAGATTCGGGCTCGAGCATATTATCTGTAATCGGATATCTTTATTTCGTCCACGTGATCTCGCGAGCTTTAATCGCGACCGGTTATTATATCGATTGTATTGTAGTGTCACGTGGGCTTACCAAAGACCTCGGTGTTTTTAACATTGACGAACGGCTCGCGGACCTCGTGAGTCGATCGTATGGTCGCCTCGCACCTGCAACAAGACATTCGATCATGTTTCGGAGTCGGAGCGCGGTGGCCGGCCAGAGGGAAGGATAAATTATCGTGCTCCATCGCGCGAAACTCGCGTAAAACGAGCTATCCTATTCGCGAGCAAGTGCGATGTATATTTATAGGGAGTGTGCGCCGTGGTGCCATAGGCAACGGCTCTGTCGAACGACGGGAATATACGGCACGTTGTAAACACCGAAATTACCTGACGTTTATCTTGTCGCTGGCGAGATGACCCGGCTCCAGCTCGAGCAGTAGACTCGATATCGTCGAGTACAGCCCGTGCTGCTCCAACAGTTGCTCCGAATCGGGCTTCACCTGGAAAAACCACCGTTCGTTGTGCCACGTTTCTCTTCGCGGTAATCGAATCGTGTCACATTGAAAGTTGAACTTTCCGTTCGCAGCATCGAGGAAGACTGAATGTCGCCAAGTTCCGTCGCGCGTGGAACCGTCGATCGATTGCAAGCTTGGAATATGAATAGACGAGCGACTGCCTCGCTATAAATAAATCTTTGTTATCTCTCAGAATCGCTCGCGTCAATCTAGATTAATGCTAATCTCGCGCAATTAACTATCTGACTTAACTATTCATTGAGTTCTGAGGAGGTTGACGAATCGTTGAGAAAATAGAAAATGTAAAAGTGGAGACATTAACAATGTAAAAAAAAAAACGATTATTTGCAAACGGGGCAGCTAATTAGACGGTCACTTTTAAAAAATACTGTTATTTCAATCTCGAAACAAGCTGTGCGTTAATTAAGCGAGATTCTCGCTGGAACTGATCCTTGCATAAGAAGGGCGACATAAATCCAGAGCATAGGATATGTGCCTGGTAATTATACATCTAATAAATCGTAGGCCAGACTGCCGGCGATGCCGAGAAACAAGGGACGTCGGAGCGGGATGCAATATACGTCCGGTGCATTGTTGCGCCGAAGAACGCAAAGGCATTGAGGAGGAAACGAGGAGCGTAAATGTGACGCCGCGGGACGACGATAATACACCCGCGCTGATGCTTCGATGTGATTGCGCCGATTCTAATAAATGTACACCGCGTGCATCGCGTGCAAACGCGATAAAACGAGCAAATATCGTTTAGAGACCAAGTTAATATCGGCGCGGGTAGCTTCGAGATTATCGCGGGCATGATTACGGAGTATCGTGTCGAAATGGAATTAAATGTAAACAGGCTGGCAAACAATGCACCGGTCTCCTAAATAAAGTTCTTATTATTGTATATGAGACGCATTAAACGTTATAACAAACATCCGTTGCGAAAAAGCACAGTTTTTAATGGACATAAAATATAGGACGGCCGGAGAAAGCTGTTGCTAAACTTCGTACGTATGAGAATAAATGTTGAAAGTAGGATCAGTAAAAATATGTTGTAAAGAAATATATATGTGTTGCGTAGGGGAGAAATGCGCTATTGTTATTCTGTGCTCCCAGCATTGTCTCTCGCAAGATTGGAATCGTTCAATTCAATTTGTGACTAAATAAATAAACAGATAAAATGCTGCATTTGTGATTACGATCGCGAGTGTATCTCGAGGGGGCGAAATTGCAATACAATTTATCGTGAAAGTATCTTGGATTATTAATGTCGCACACGTAGAATAATTCAGGAAAATGTAATTAATGCAGATTTTCTCTTTTACTACCCGTTAGGCTGAAAAACACGCGGCGAAATGTATTAATGATCCCAACGGTCCCTCCAGACGCTTTGTCAGATTCGCCATATCCATGTCCCGACTTCATGCAACAGTCGGATATACGGATCTCGCTTTGTAATTCAAGTCCTCCAAGTTCTTTATACCCGTATGTCGTATTTTATGTGACTGGAATTTCCATTTTTTGCCGCGACAGCGACACAATTCTGCTCGCTTATTCCGCGCCGCGCCTTTTCTCTATCCAGCTCTCCCCCGCGTTCTTCCAATTTTGCTCCGCGCGTATGACTGTATCCTATGTGTCTTCCCGTTTATCTTCGAAAGTCGAGACTCGACCCCGTTGCCTTCTATTAATAAACCACTTTGTGTACCCGTACATACGCACGCGGGCACACACACACACACACACACACACACACGTACACTCGGAGACCGCTTCGCGCAAGCGACCGAACTGTACATGGCATTTTACGGGCTTTTGAATATTTCTCTCGCGAGCGAAAAACTTTGACGCGGGCCGCGCGCTTGTGCGTGTGTGCGCGCGCGTTAAGCAAGACGAGCAACGGCGCGGAACGTGCGAAAGTTGACGGACGGAACTTCGTCGAAAGTTTCGGTACGACGCTCGTTTGAAGCGCAGAATTTCGTAATTAACGAAATCGCGAGACTACCGTGACACGGCTACGCAAATGGGGCGAAAACGACGAGCTTCGTGTTTCGACGTCGTTTAAATGTTGCCGAGGACAGTCGGAGGCGCATCGCGTCCCTCTGTCTCTCCCCCCTCCCCCCCCCCTTCTTCCGAATGGCGAGGCATCTCGAGGGAAGAATGCTGATGATGTAGAAAAGGATACGTCGGTATCTCAGGACGAATCAAGATCTAGCGGATATAACACTGTACGTCGGAATATTTCAGCGGCCGCGTATCGTTTTCGGCATATTATCGATAAATTCTAACGCTTTGCGTTTTCCCTATCGTTTTATGAATTCTGCAGTGCTTCTGCCCCGGGTTTCGTTGCCCGGGCGCATACATCCCTTTGTAGCGAGTTGTAGTTCCATCCTGACGCAACTGCACTATACATTTGGCTGCATATATTCTACTTTGTGTGGAAATACGGTGCAATTTCGTCTCCTTGGCATATCTACGGCGTACTTACGCGCTATCTTTGAACAGTTGTCGTCCGGCAATTCGTCTCGGCGCGCTCGGTAACAAGACAGAAGCGGGATAATAAGAAAATAAAGGCCAGAAGATTAAATAATTTTTAAGCTACTTGGATTAAGCTCTTCATTCCGTCGATAGTATACCCGCTCCGACCGCTACTGTTTCCGACTTCTCTCTTTCTACGATTTTCTCACGATATATATACTACACACATATATATATATATATATATATATATA
>VBVQ01003239.1:0-16178 GCA_011636635.1 Tetramorium simillimum | reverse complement strand
CCTTGTCCAATCATGTGATATAGAGAAGGATAAAAGGGGCCCATATGCAACATTGTCTCTTTTTATTCCTCTATCGCATCCACCTTCAGGCCAGCGTAGCACTTGCGTACTCTAGTCTTATATCTCTATGGTCTGACTCTTTGTGCGGATCCCGTTTTCTGCAGATCGCAAATTTGAATTGTAGTATTCTATTGAATTTGCTAATACGTAAAAACGTTTACATTGTGCAATGCCAATAAAAATGTATGACATTAATATATATAATTTCAATTGCGACAACCTTTTAGGAATTGTAAAATCGCTATTACGTTAATTCGTGTCTTTTAGAATTTTTTTAAATCAGACTAATGAATAAAATTCATTAATAATATTGCAAGTTTTCAGTATTATTATATTATTATTTCAGTATTATTTCAGTATTATTATATTCTCTTTACAATGCTCTTTCCTATCTCGAAGGCGTATGTTAAATACTTATTCATTTTCATTACTGCTCAATTAAATATAACGAAGAATACAATTTACACTTTATTTATGACATGCTGAAGTTATGTATTACATTAAATGTAATATATTACATATGAAATTTAATTATATTTATTTAAATGAAGCTATTTTATAAATAATTGTGAAATTACTATAAACGTTGAAATAATCGAAGCCAATCTATTATTCAATTGGTAAGATTTTCTCTGTGCAAAAATGTAGATTTGCAAATGAAACGTTGAAGTCGCTAGTTGAAACGCTTTCAGCAAAGTATAATTTTCACTAAACTCTCCAATAGCGCCCCAAGTCCATAGCTCTTTGCATTTTTACGTCGGAGTCGACTCGTGAACGCGACGGGCGTCCGATGTCGATGTCCATCGGCGCGGGCGGATAACGATCGACGATGTAAAGTGCTTCGCGTCGGTACCACCGCGACATGACGCCAGTCCATGTTTATGAAGTGTCGCTATCACGACACGGCTACAAGTTATGCCGTGTAGAGCCAGAGTCGCTTCCTGCCAGGACAGGCTACGAGCGACACGATACGTGGCCGCGATATATGAATGCATTCTAGCCCCCACGGGCGAATATCATTCCGCCGTCACTCCGCCACGTCGATATAGCGCCGAAGATTTACGACGGCGAGATCTCGTGACAATGTCTCGTGTTCGCGACGCGGATGGCGGAGTCACCCGTCCGTGACGTTGCGAAATATCCGCACGTAGCATGTTCAATGCGAAACTTACGTGAACTTTAGGCGAATAATTACGAGCCGTTGGCCTGACGAGAGAAAACGGGAAAGAGACGCTTTTTCGTTTGGCGTACGCTCACGCGCTAGATAAAAAAAAATCGACATTGTTTTATCCGTGATGTAAGAAAACGAGGTGTACCATTGCGCATAATGGCGACTGATGAATAACGGCACAGCTAATAAAGTTTTGCCCATCAAAAATTACTTTAATTTAAATTATTTTTATGAATTATTTAAATTATTTTCATACACTGTTAAACTCGTATTGCCAAATTAGACTCAATTTGAGTCGTTTTTAACTATTCCATAGGTCGCCACTGCTCCTACTCAATATTTTATTAATTTTGACTAACATGGAAGTTAAATTAGATAAATTAACTTCGATTTTAGTCAAAATTTACCTTCTTCATGGTCAAAATTAATTAAATATTGAGTAGGAGCAGTTGCAATCCCATAGGAGTTTACAGTGTAGTCAATTATTGTTGTAACTTATCTATATAATACAGTTAAATTAAGTAAATTATGTGTATTTATGCAAACACCTCTTTATCGTTTGTTATTATAGCTCTTTTCCTTCAAACTCGCTATGTTTGACATGTAACACAACCTGATCTGTAGGAATCTCTGATCGGTCGACCATTGCGCATCTGTAGGAATGGTACACCTTGTTTTCTTGCACCATGGTTTTGTCCTCGAACGTATGGGAGTATGTGCGATAAAACAAGAGACCCTCGTTGCGTAAGGATAATAAAAATAACGAATAATCACCCCCGCTTGCCAAAAGTTGCGAAATAATCCAGATGGTTCTCCTATAATACCAGTTCGACGTCCGGCGGTGGCGACCGCTCCGAATTTTCGTGCTCGATCATTAGAGCCGATGGCTCGTACGTGTAGTGGGAACGCGAATGTATCGTGGATAACATTAGGGCCATAATTCGAAGGATAATATTAAGATTGGCATGGAGCAAAATAGAAGGCCACGTGGGCAGCCGCGACGGCTGGATCGCCGGCGCCGCGCCGCGCCGTGAGATAGGACAAGGAAAGGGCAGGCCGCGACTATTCGTAACGACGACTTAAACGCGGATGACTCCTTATGCTCTGATCGTAAACAGAAAAACGAGCGTTTCTCCTCAAACAAAGGGTTCCGTGCGAACGAGGCTACCTTGAAGCGTCAGAAAGCGTTCCGTCGGGCTTCGGCTTCTGCCGGGCACGTTGCGCCACGTATCGCACTTTATACGTAGATTTTACGTCGTGCCTGCGAAGACCGCGTACTCGAGATTCTGCCGCGTGGAACGGCGGTTGAATAAATCCTGGCGGTAACGATCGGCGTCCCGGCGGAATTAGTAATGCAATCCTTCAATTCGCCCGATATCTAATTTGCCGAAATTCCTATAATTCGTCGGTGGCTAATATCCTTTTGACCGAGATTATCGGTCCACGGGGTGGGAGGATTGCGCGCCGGCAAGATGCTCCGATGCACCGGTGACGTCAGGGGGTTTGCGGTCTCCAAATTGCGATATCGTTAAAACACGACGGCGAGAGCCGGAGCGAAGCGGGATGAACGTTCTCTTTCCGTCCGCTCGCCCGCACTCGCGGAGTAATAGGCTTCGTGATTATATGCATTATGTGGGCCAAGATTAAAAATACAGTATGTAATAAAATAATAAGCGTACGCCAGTCGGTATTTGGTAGCCTGCGCGACGAAATGCGGAGCAAGAACGGTGTGCAATTGAAGACAAGTATATTCGACGAGTTCCTATTCTTTCCAAAAGAGAGTGATTACCACGAACGCTAAAAGTGCGCGGGAACCCGAATAGATAAGCATAATTTTAAATATATTAACAAGTCAATTTTCAATAATTTTCTGAACGTAAACGCATGTACCTGTCGAACAACAAACTTCTTAGGTGAAATTTCTTAAGAAATTATCTAATTAGTCGAAGATGTGTGCAATAATCGAGTTTAGCTGCGCGAAACTCGATTATTGCTACACTCGTTAGAGTTCTAAATATAATATATGTTAATGGAGCATTATTATCATGTGGAAGATGCATTCTCTTCCTCGCGTACACATAGACAAATGCGCAGCGCAGGGTTTAATTTTCTTGACGAGTATCTCAATTAGGGCAAAAAGTAAGGCAGTTCGTTGAAACGTAACGAGCAAGCTCGCAGTACGAAAGAAGGAACATCAAGTGCCTGTGCAAATATCGCACACCTTTCGCGGCTTCTATTTACTCGCGGGCGCACTGTAGTAGACCGTAACATTTCGCGAGAGGTATACTTCGTCGGAGTGCTGGCGAGTATACTGAATGCTTTTATTGCTAGAAGAAATGTGGAAGATGGATCGTAAATGCGCGTTCGGATAACAGGGTACGGGAAATAGAGAGACGATACCTGTGTGCGCGCGCGCGCGCTCCACTCTATAATAAATATATAAACGATTATTTAACGGAGATCTTGGAGTTACAGCCGTGAAGAACGAGTTTCAAAAACGATAAACTGCAATTCAATTATCTTCTCTCGGCAACTACAATGTTGTACAGTTTCTCATTCAAATATGACATTATGACGTATTTAAAAACGAAGAAAATATGTACGATATATGGTAGTGCAATTTTTCAAAATAGCAACTATTTACTTTTCGTCGCTAAGAAAGTGAAATAAATTTTTAATTACAATCTTTCAATGAATGTAGAACATATGTAGAGATGTGAAATGTAATAATATTAATGTAGAAAAATCATTTTAGAATGTATTATATTGTCATATACACAAAAATTATTAAAAGAAATTCATAGATAAACATAAGATATGACAAAAGAGGATATTAAAGAGTGATAATTATTACAGTGCATTTTTTTTAAATAATATATATTTTATAATCTATTTTTTATCTGTGCATTATATCAGCCGCATTTGGGTTTACATTATGCATAGTAAAATGATTTCTGCGATACGGTACTGGGAATATTTATAACAATGTTATAAAATATGATATGATATGATAAAAGAGGATATTAAAGAATGATAATTATTACATTGCATTTTTTTTAAATAATATATATTTCATAATCTATTTTTTATCTGTGCATTACGTCAGCCGCATTTGTGTTTACATTATGCATAGTAAAATTATTTCTACGGTATTGGAAATATTTATAACAATATTCATAAAATTCTTACATTGATTGTTAAGAATATTTCACAATGCTGACGATTCAAAGTTGTAAAGCAAATAGCTTTGGTATATAGTATACTGCTCACATTTCTTATTACTTTTCCTCTTTTAAGCACACATTTTCCCAAACAGAACCAAGAAAAATGTAAATGAAAAATACATAAGCATTTCCGCGAAGTGAACAATGACTATTGATTCTTATATACGTTCTACGAAATAGATCAAACAGCACATAATGAGTAGCTCAAGTAATCTTGTGAATTAATAAAATACTCGAGAGTCATTATTTATCGATGAAAAAATTTTGTCAACATTTATTAAGAAAAAAATATAAGTACATGAAGTATTGCAAAATGATCAATGCTGCAATACTATCAAAAGAAAGAATGTATTTGTTTAAAAAATAAGCAATGCGCATTTTGCAAAGACATTTTAACTTGCATTTTTAATATGACATTATAATAATGTTTTTATGTTTTTATATATCAATGTATTAATGTTTTTATTTACTTCGATGTTTCGATTTGCTTCAAAGACTTATATATCAATTTCATTTGGTTTAACTGCATGAATTGCGTAATTAGTAGATGTACCTGATCGAGACCATCTTCTTGTTATTGGATTATGATTAAAGCCGGAAATCAATCTCGTCTCACAGCCACCTGTAAAGATTAAAAAACCTATTCAGAACGTAGAACCACTTATTCTGAATTTGTTATAATTATACAGGTTCATAACGAAATGCTTTGTTAATTTCTTTCTAGAATTAATAAGAAGGAGACTTACAACTCTCCAATATACGTTTAACTTCATCTGGAGCAATAAATTTATCCCACTGATGAGTACCGCAAGGTACAGTTTTAAAAATGTATTCATGTGCTATGATAGTAACAAGCCAAGACATTAGAGTTTTATTTATCGTCGTGACAAAGATCGATTTGCCAGGTTTCACAATTCTTACACATTCCTATATAAAGTATATAAAATATTTATATAAAATTTTGGTCTTTATACAGTGTTTACATAAGGTGTAATAAATCTTTTCTTATAACATTCTACCTTTAAAAATAGTTCCGGGTTCGCTACATGTTCTAAAACCTCAGAGGTCACAACAACGTCATATGTGTCTTTTTCTTTTTCGGCAAAATCTTCTACGGTTGTGTGAATGTAATTCACTCTTGCTGATAATTGGGGTTCAATTTCACATGCTCTTTAGCAATTTCTATCAATTCCGCCGATGCGTCTATTCCAGTTACTTGCGCTCCTGCTTTAGCTAAACCCTCGGTTAATATACCTCCGCCGCAATCAACATCCGCAATTTTGATTCCTTTCAACGGAAGATTTGAATTGTATAGTTTGACTCCAGTATTTACCAATCCGTCTTTCACAAACTGTATCCTATACGGATTGTATGAATGAAGGCCTGCTAGTTCGCCATTTTCACGCCACCAAATGTCTTTTAAGCCAGAATGATGTTCAATTTCTTTAAGATCCACCGTCGACATTGTTCTGGCGATTCTATTCTGTTATTCCTAAAACATTAATATTCTTCTATTGCAAAAGCGAGATAATTGGATTCATGATAGAAAAGGACAATGACGAGTATGTACTACTAAAGTTACGTAGTCAACCACGAATAGAATTTCTACATTAAAATTACATGTTATTGTTAAATGGTACTTAAAAATGCAAAGATTCGCTTTGCGAGATATACGATTTAATTTGTCGGCTAAAATACTACAGAAACGAAACTGTTATTTAAAAAATCATTAAAATTGGAAATTTTACGACATATACACATACACGTGCACACACGCATAAGACATACTCATAATTCTCGATATTTAGAAAGATAATTATGGATAAATTTCAATCATCTTGCAATTTTGAAATCTTGAATACCGACGATTATAGTAGACAAATTAAAAATGAATTACATGTATAGTGTAATACACGTTGCATTAAAAGATAATGGAAAGAGTGAAAAGATAATGCGAAGAGAGAGAATGAAAGAGTATATGTAGATTCATATCTATCGCTATAAAATTATATTTATTGATGACGTTTGCGTTTTAAACTTTTATTTTTTTATAAAATGATATTAAATAAGTATATTTTTATGAAAATTTAAGATGAAATACGTACTAAATGCTTGCTATATGGTAGAGACTTTCAGTTACACTTTGCAAATTGTCACCTGTAAGAAACATATTTCAGAGACTATTGATTTTAAATATTCTTAATAAAAAAGCATGCTGCTCGATAACAAATTATTCTTGGAGCGAGACTGGAGCGAAAAGGAACTGTCTTCTCTCCTAATAAAAACCGCGTATTTATAGAGCCGCTAAATATGCTACAAAATAAACATGCTAAATATTCTTCCACCCTACATTGAAAGAAACTTTTAATAATACTTAACAAATTGATAAGATAAGATAATAAACAGTTCTATCATAAAAGTATAAACTTATAACATTTGACTAATGAAATTGTCATGTTAAGGAAGGTTAAAACTGTTGAATATTCAAACTTAAGCATGTAAGAAAGATCATAGATAGATATATCAAAATAAATAAACGTGACTGATAAAATATTAAGGAGAAGAACGTGATATGGCTTCTCCATTTTGTTTTTAGGTTATATATTAATAGCAGTATCTATTTAAATAATTGCTAAAATAATAGAAAATAAAATACGTAGTCCGTTTATATATTGTATATTGATTTTCTATATCAATCTTTCAATGTTTAAAGATTCTTATTCATTTAAAATTTCTCCCAAAAAATATTTCAAATATTGTAAACATATATATGTATAATATACCAAAAGTCTTTAATAATGTCCGTGTTAAATCTCGTGGACGCAATTACTTCGAAAGGGAAAGAAAAGAGTTTAATTCGTCACACTGATTATTGCCGGGCACTATTTTAATTTTTACGTCGGTTCTTTCAACGTGAACGATCTCCGGTTGAGAATCAGGATTCGTTCTGTGATTCCGAGGTTGAGGATACCGTCGACGATGGGCCGACTGCCCGATTGGGGCGACTGTCGCTGGGACGTTGAAAACCCAGGGATCAAAGTCACGAAAAGAATGACATTGTTTGAACAGATGCCTCAATTGGCGCTTCCGGCCTGATCGTCCAAAGCGGATCACGAATGTCGATTTATGCGCGGCAATTATTCGAAAGTGGCTAGCTCGTGCCACTAAGAAGTGACCCTGGCGAGGGAAAGAGTCAAGGGGTCCTGTGCCCTTTCTTTTGTGGGCCAGGCGCGAGGAAAGACGACGGAACGTCGGCGAGAGAGAGGGAGATAGAAAAAGAGAGATCGGGGAGGAAAACCGGTGGAGGATACGCTGAAGAACGCCCTGACGAGAGCGCACTACAGCTCTCGGGTGAAGGACGAAAGGGAAGCGAACGAGATGGAACGCCCTTGATAGAGCGCGCGAACTCGGTCGCTAAAATTCTTCCCGCGGAGAGGATGGCGCCGACGGTTACCTCAGAAAAAGGCAGAGATGGAAGGCACTTCAGACACTAATTCCCGAGAGAGAATTGACGAAGCACACGCATTCACGCACGAGAACAACACTTTGCAGAAAAAGAGAGACGAGAACACGCGGGCAAAGAAATAAGGAAACGAATGATAGAAATAATTTCGAAATTAAAAATATAATTGAAATGAAGTAATAGGAATACAACTGTATAATGTATAATACAGTATAAATAAAAGTATAAAAATATAAAATATAAGTATAATGATAATACACACGACTAGAGAAAGAGAATTAGAATATTTCCGCGCGAATGAAGTTGATGCTGAATATAGGAGTGCGTATCTGGCTTTCTAAGCAGGATGACTGTGAGCAAATACAATTTTCGGGGGTTTATGTACTGACAATCCGCCAAATTCTAATCAATTCTAATAAAAAAAATTCTATACATTTCCGATAATAAATTATTTTATAGACCTGTCATCTAATTTGTAAATTACTGATCACACTACGATGAAATTTGGTAAGCTCTGAAAGCGTTTTATTTGTACCAACATTTTCAAATCAAGACGCTCTTAGCTAAGGAGAGAAAGGAGCGATTAAGTCCTGAAAATTAAAAGTTTTTCAGCTCGTTTTTCATCGTGCGTGCTCAACTTTCTTATTGAATTCTATTGTGCGCGGTCACGGTACGCGTCGCGCATCACGTGAGATCCGCGTGCTGGCTGTTGTGACGAGCACGATCTCGGCATGATAAGCGAAGTCCGACTAACAGTAGCGCGTTTGCTACATTTGGCTAATTACAGCTAAATTCTACATGAATGCAACTAAATAAGAGGGATCCGCCGTTGTCCCTAGTACATTCAGCGCGTTGTGCGCCGATCGCGCACCGTATTTATCAAACGGCGCGCGAGAAAAATTTCCCAAAACCGTAACAGTCGGTATCATAATTAGTACATAACTGGTAAACGAAAAGAAATAATGTTTTACTTTTATAAAATATTACTTATTATATTTTCTATTATTATTATATTTTCTGAAAATAATCTATACATCTTTCAAACAAAATTTCCTCGTTTAATTGCATGAAGTCCATATTGAGTAGATGTACTTGACGATCGAGACCATCGTGCTGTCACTGGATTAAAATTAATTCCGAAAATTAATCTCGTTTCGCAGTCATCTGTAAAAATATAAGAAAAGATGAAGAAACTAGTAGAAAACGTAGAAGCACTTATATGGATACTTGTTCTAAATTCTTTATAATTATATAGATTTTTAATGAAACACTTTTTTAATTTTTTTCTAGAATTAATAAGAAAGATACATTTCTCCAATATACGTTGAACTTCATCTGGAGCGATAAATTTATTCCATTGATGAGTACCGCAAGGTATAGTTTTAAAAATGTATTCATGTGCTATGATAGTAATAAGCCAAGATGCTAGAGTTTTGTTTATCGTCGTTATAAAAATCGATTTGCCAGGTTTCAAAAGTTTCACACATTCCTGTAAGATATATAAAACATTTGGTCTTTTTATACGATGTCTATAATAAATCTTACATCTCTATTATACTATTCTACCTTTAAAAATAGGTCTGGGTCCGTTACATGTTCCAAAACTTCAGAGGTTACAACAGCGTCGTATGTTTCTTTCTCTTTTTGAGCCAAATCTTCCACGGTTGTGAAAATGTAATTCACTCTTTTTGATATATCGTGATCTAATTTTACATGTTCTTTAGCAACATTTAGCAATTCCGCTGATGCGTCTATTCCCGTGACTTGTGCTCCTATTTTAGCTAAAGCTTCAGTTAATATACCTCCGCCGCAACCAACATCCGCAATCTTGATTCCTTTCAGTGGAAGATCTGAGTTGTATAGTTTGACTCCAGCATTTACTAGTCCATCTTTCACAAACGGTACTCTTAACGCATTGAAATGTATTAATGGACAATTCTCATTCCACCAAATGTCTTTCAAATCAGAATGGTGTTCAATTTCCTTAGGATCTACCGTCGACATTGGTCTGGCTATTTTATTAAGGCATATGATATCTGATAATCTGTAATATATGATATATCTGTATTTAATTTTATAAATTTATAAATATTCTTAAATGATATATTACATAAAGATAAGATTTTAATATTCTGCATTTTAACAAAAATTACTGTACATTATAGATTATAAATTAATATAATTGCTAATATGATTAGATATTTACTATATAAGATAAAATTAAGCATTACCTATCTCGGAAAATATTCTTTGGTGTGCTAAAACATTTAACAACATTTAAAGCTATCATGTTGTACATACTTGAACACAATTGCATTTATAGTTTGGAAAACAGATTACATCAATAACACTCCGACAAGCAATGACAATACACACCTGAAACATTATTTTTTTATTGCAAAATCGAGATAATTAAATCCATGTTACAAGAAAACCATGATGAGCACGTAGTACTAAATTTATTTATTAATGTATTTCACCATGAATAAAATTTTTACGTCAAAATGAATGTTCGAAGATTTGCTTTGCTATGTGTTTGATTCATTTTGCCGACAAAAATAGTATAAAAAAGTATAAAAATTATTATTTGAAAAAATATTAAAATTGGAAATTTGCACACACACATACACATACACGTATGCACACTAGCAAATTCACGAATCTTGACATTTAGAAAGAATATGAATTTAAACTATAATAAACTATTAATGATAAATTTCACTAGTCTTACAATTTTGAAATCTTGAATACCGATGATGATATAAAACCTGGATGTAATTTTGACATGGGCCAGAATAATTTTGACATGTGTAATATGTTTGTAATTCGCGTTGGATTAAAAGATAAAAATATAAGAAAAGAAAGAAGTGAGTATTATGTACTTTCATATCTATTTCGATAAATATTGATAAAAATGGAAGCATCTCCAATCAGCTTGATCTTCACATATGTTCAAGGCACGTGTCAAGGTCACCCTCCTGAGTAATCTCCAAGAGGTTTTAGCCGTCGCTCGCTGTTTATTAAAAAGTTATTAACAAAATAATTTTTATTAAATATAACGTAAAAATTTGTGAAGCAGCATCTTTGGCTCTGTCTTTGACGCGTTACAATTAGCAAGATTGGTAGATAAAACTAACGATGAATATATAGGATATTTGTACTGAAAGTGTGAAACTAGCATGCGTCGTGAAAACAGACAGCGCGCAAAATTTAAGTTTTATTATAAATCTATGTAAAAGTTGTGATATTAAATAATAACGCGTGGGCGGGGGAGGGCTACTTCGTCGGTACTTCGTCAAGTTGCAATGTGGACGGTGCGGACGAAAATAGTAAAAGTTTTTACCTTTAGTAATGACAGGTATAATACTCTCGTATAAATTCGAGATAGGAGAGTATTAGAATTTCCACGCAGTATTATCAATCTTGACAGTTGCCACACTTTCAAGTTTTGTTATTTTTATTTTTGTGGGAGTTTACAGGCAGACGGAGCGAACTTTAAAGTATATGTACTATAAGAAGGGTATGTATTTTAGTAGTATACGGTGGAAAAGAATGTTTAGGTGGAAGGTGGGCGAAGCTTTGTAACAAATAACGAAACTTATCGCGTGGCTATCATCAAGGTTGACAATACTGCATGAAAATTTTAATGCATGGAAATTTTAATACGTGGAAATTCTAATGCGTGGAAATATTTGAGAAATAGGTAAACTTGTAAAACATTTTTTGTTAATAACTTTTTAACAAATAATGAGCGACAGCTAAAACCTTTTGAAGGTTACTCAAGAGGGTATACTCTATAGGGAAGACCGGGGATGGTAGACCAATTTTTTAGTTTATTAAAGAAAGAGAGAAAGAGAGAGAAATTAACAGGAAATTAAAGCGATAAATATGTATAAAATTTATTTACATGTAACTATTTATTGCAAACATAATATAAAGGTTTTAACATTACTTTACAGTAGTGAATTACTTAGCTTTTCTTAATAAACTTTAAACCTTTAATAAAATAAACATTTAAAAAGAAAATTACTCACTTGTTCATTTGAAAATAAAGACATATAATGTAAATAGTAATAAGCTTTACGAGCTAAGCGTCTTATTATTCTAAATATTGCACACAAAAAGAAACTTTCAATAATTAACAAATTAATAAAATAATACTATTTTATGAAAATATAAATTGTATAAACATTCAAAGACTATTATAGCACACAATTGGTAAATGAAAAAAAATAACATTTTGCATTTATAACAAAAAATTTCGAAAATCATCTACACGTCAGCTTCTTCCTTTTGTTTAATTGCATAAAGTCCATAAAAGGTAGATGTAGTTGACATTCGGGACCATTGCCTTGTAACTGGATTATAATTCATGCCGTAAATCAATCTCGTTTCGAAGTCATCTGTTAGAAAAAAAAGGATTAAGAAACTATTACAGAACGCAGAAGCACTTGTACAGATATTTGTTCTAAATTTGTTATAATTATACAGATTTTTAACAAAATGTCTTTCTTTTAATTTCTTTCTAAAATTAATAAGAAGAAGACTTACAATTCTCCAATATACGTTGAACTTCATGTGGAGCAATAAATTTATTCCATTGATGAGTTCCTTTAGGTATACATCTGAAAATGTATTCAGATGCTACAATAGTAGACAGCCAAGATGTTAGAGTTTTGTTTATCGTCGTTATAAAAATCGATTTGCCAGGTTTCACAATTTTCACACATTCCTGTACAAGATATTTAAAACATTTAGTTTTTATATACAGTTCATATTTAATAAATTTTATATCTTTTATTGTAATATTGTACCTTTAAAAATAGATATGGATCTGCTACGTGTTCCAAAACTTCAGAGGTTACAACAGCGTCATATGTCTCTATATCTTTTTGGACAAAATCTTCTACGGTTGTGTGAATGTAATTCACTCTTGCTGATATATCGGGATTCAATTTTACATGTTCTTTAGCAATACCTATCAATTCTGCCGAAGCGTCTATTCCAGTTACTTGCGCTCCTGCTTTAGCTAATGCCTCGGTTAAAATTCCTCCGCCGCAGCCAATATCCAGAAACTTGATTTCTTTCAATGGAAGCGTTGAGTTCTGTAGTTTGACTCCAGCGTCTATCAATCCATCTTTTATAAATTGTATTCTTAACGGATTGAACGCATGAAGAGCAGTTGTTGGGCCGTTCTCATCCCACCAAACGTTTTTCATAGCAGAATGATATTCAACTTCCTTAGGATCTACCGTCGACATTTGTCTGGCCATTCTATTGATACATATGATATCTGATAATCTGTAATAAATTTATCTGTAGTAAATCTACAAGATCTCTCCGTGTTTAATTGAATAAATACTTTTATATGATATATTACACGAAGATAAGATTTTAATGCTGTGTATTTTAATAGAAAATTATAAGATTATACGTTACAAATTATACATTAAGATAATGTAATTAATAATATAATTTGTATATATATATGTATACATATACACATAATATAAGATAAAACTTGGCATTACCTATTTCGGAAAATGCTATTCTTCGGTCTGTTAACATTCGGTCTGTTAAAACATTTGACAACATTTAAAGCTATCATGTTTGTATTTATATGCAATTGCATTTATAGTTTGAAAACAGATTATATCATTAACACTGCGATAAGCAGTGACAATTCAATACAACGGAATATACCTAAAATATTACTAGTTTTTATTGCAAAATCACGATAATTGAATCCATATTATAAGAAAACTAGAACGAGCATGTAATACTAATTAATTTGTACATTAATTTATTTGTATCCAGTATTTATTTATTAATACTAATTTATTTGTATCCAGAAATGTTTACGTCAGAATAAATATTCAAAGATTTGCTTTGCTATGTGTTTGATACAATTTACCGGCTAAAATCCATCCACTTTTAAAAAAGGCGTGTTAAATCGATACTCGAAAGTATTGTTACATCTTTTCCGCGATGCTGATTGGTTTTCTCTCTTGGTTCACTTCGTACTGTGAGAATAGCTATCAACTGCGATTTAGCTTACAATTACTACTCATACTTTTTGATGTATGTACATTGATGCTACAAGATGGATTGTCGCTGTAATTTTCGATGTTCGATTGTCTTTACATTGAGACGTGTTACGGTCGTCATCAAGTCGCAATGTAGACCGCGGTGCTGTCGAAAATATTGAAAGTTCTTACCTCTAATAATGACAGATATAATGCTCTCGTAGAAATTCGTGATAGGAGAGTATTAGAATCTCCACGCAGTATTATCAATCTTGGTAGTTGCCACACTCTCAAGTTTTGTTGTTTTCATTTTTGTGGGAGTTTACAGTGGGACGCAGCGAACTTTAAAGTGTATGTACTATAAGAAGAGTATGCATTTTATAGTATACGGCGGAAAAGAACGTTCAGGTGGGAGGTGGGCGAAGCCCCGTAACAAATAACAAAACTTGAGCGCGTGGCAATTATCAAGGTTGACAGTACTGCATGGAAATTCTAACGCGTGGAAATTCTGAAGCGAGGAAATTCTAATGCGTGGAAATATGTGAGAAATAGATAAGCTTTTAAAACATTTTTTGTTAATAACTTTTTAACAAATAACGAGCAACAGCT
Organism: Tetramorium simillimum; assembly: GCA_011636635.1. Classification (NCBI taxonomy): domain Eukaryota; kingdom Metazoa; phylum Arthropoda; class Insecta; order Hymenoptera; family Formicidae; genus Tetramorium; species Tetramorium simillimum. The sequence continues at coordinate 1,625 of VBVQ01003239.1, read as the reverse complement.
AAAACCTTTCGAAGGTTACTCTAGAAGATATATTCTATAATATATGTCAAGGTTAAAGTCATCGGAGGTGACTCCCCTATATTAAATAATTATCCTCTTATCATTCTTGGCCAAAACTCTTGATTTTGAAAAAAATGTTTCGCAAAAGTGACAAAATTTTGAAAAATCAATATCATGGAAAATTCTAAATATAAAAGCTATAGGAATATAAAAGCTAAAGCAATGCGATTTTTTCAGTTTTTCTTGTTTCATCGAATACGATTCAGAACTCTTTTATCATTTTTTATCAGAACTCATAATTTTCGAAGTCATCTGTATTTCAACTGAATTTTTCTTTTTAAAGAAACATCGCGGAACTCTTGCTAAAAAGTATCAGGAACTATAGAGAAAGTACTATTCAAAAGGTAATCAGAATTGTGTTCAGAACTATTTTTTTTCAAATATATAAAATCGTGAACTTGGCCCCCCATTTTTCAAACTTCATTTTCATTATCTAAATTGCTGGAACTCTTTTTAAAAACTATCAAGAACTCTTTGTATTGTTCTAAACTATCCAGAACTCAACATAGAACTATGATTCTAATACTTGTGGGTACCAACTCCATACCTTCAAAATGTGGTATTAAATGACTATATATTTATGAAAATTAGTAATTTATGTTGATATTTTTAAAAAATTTAATTTAAAAAATTTCTTTCGATAATCTGAACTGTCAAAACGGTATACACATTTCACACCCATTCACAACACACATTCACATCTCCGCACTGATAGCTGCTCTCGCAATACAATGTGAATGAAACGAGAGAGCCAATCAGCATTGCGAAAAGGAAACAACAATAATACAAGTTTTTCGATTTAACATATCTTTTTAAAGAGTGAATTTCAGATAAAATATGTAAAATACTTGTACAATGGACGTTTCAAAATTGCAATTCAGTACACTTTAGAAGTATCACCTGAAACTGAATTTATTTAAATAATGCATTTTGTGAACATTCTACTTTGATATTATATTATCTGATAACATATCTGATGATATATATGATGTATTATCTAATAACATGTCTGCAGTGCTGGGATTTACTTGCAACATTCGGCCTTTTTGCAGATTTTGCGCTACCCCCAACCCTGCCGCTCGTAACAAATAAACGCGGCGGCGATTCATCTTAGGAACAAGCGTGTGACAAATATAATGAGATAATATGCGTCCCATATATGTCATATACGTCACAATATACGTCATATCTGATGATATATAATATATATCATCGTGCTCTATGACTATTCATTATTCAAAAACCGGCAATGTATCACTTTTGTTTTAATTAATTATAATAATTCAATTATAATTTTATCTCTTGTAGTAAAAATAAGAATTTTCCCATTTCATTTATAACCAAACATTATTTCTAAATTTTTACAATATATTATTTATGCTCTTTTTACTTTATAAAAAATTACATCTTATCTAGTTACAATATCAATCTATCTAATTTTATTCTTTTGCTTTATCGTTTATCTATACATAATAATAAATTTAAAATTAACTTTAAACTCTTACTCCGTAATCATTTTAGATAAATGAATTTATTAATGTTTATAAAAAATATTATTTTATATA